>JAODAL010006628.1:0-131736 GCA_025379985.1 Phyllomedusa bahiana
AGGTATGCAAAAGGATTCTTCCAAATTGCCTTCTTTTCTTCAATGGCTTCAACCTGTAAAACATTGAGGGATCCAGCGATTCCTGTGGTTTGCAAACTATTATCTTTAATTTATTCCCCATATCTCTACTTTGACTGCCGCCATCATGAATCAGAATAAAAAGAACTCCAAGCCTAAAACTCTGGTCACCAAGAGCAGAAAAAGCCTTTGCCTGTCTTAAAGCCAAGTTTGCCACAGCACCGACTCTAATTTGTCAGGATCCAAAAAAAAACTTTTTAGTTAGATATGGATGCCTCTTCCATGGGAGCTGGAGCTGTTCTCACACAGAAAACGTCCTAAGGACAAGACTAGTGTTGAGCGATTTTTAACGACAAAGTTGAAATCGGCAAGGTTTTTATGTGATGAAATTTTCCCCAGTCTGCGAAAATTAAGGTTAAAATCTGAGAAACTCATTAAAAGATCGGCTTTTTCGGCGTTTCCCGTAATTTTGGCGGCCAGCAATCAATTACAATGAGAGGGGGAGTTGGTGTGCGACGTCATGACGGGGATGTGTATGGTTGCAATTGGCGGGAAAAAAAATACATGACCTCTTTTACATAAAAGGGCGTTTCCGTTTCACCTCAGTTTTTTCCCCGCGTTCATGGGATAGGCCTGCGCTCTGCCTGTGGGGCCAAACAGCTCAGCGAAATTAGTCTATTTCTGCAAGAGAAACCTCTACTTTTAGCTGTACCCTTCCCCAATTTAGTTAGATTAAGTTTTGAAGATTTTATGTAGTTAGCTAGAAAATTTTTTTTTAAAGCAGATTACCCTAAAAAATTTGGCGGTGGGAGCGGGGGGGGGGGGGGGGGGGGGGGGGGGGGGGGGGCCACGGGCAAACACAGACAAGCTCTATCTATAAAGAACCTGGATAAAATTTACCCCAAAACTTAGTGAGACATTTTTTTTGGGAAAATCTTTATTATTAACAGTTTGCTACTGAAATATTTTGGGTATTGGGCAGCCGAATTTTATTGGATACACATCATTTCTAGTAAAATAGGGGGCCTTTGTTAGCGCAAACTCCACTTTTATTTTCATTACTTTTAGATGGTGTTTTTTTCAATTTTCCCATTACACCTGTGACTGTATTATCCACCTTGCATTTTAAATTTCAATCCAAGCAATTTGTGTCAGAAGGTTGTTTGTTGCCAAAAAAAATACCGTGTATGTAAGAAAACATCACAGTTAGGTTTTTTTTACCCTTTTTTCGCACCAGCATTGTTCATTGACCCCGCATTTCTAAATCTTAAACAGCAATTCTATTTCACCACGGTTTTTAAAAAAGGTGCAAAAAATACCCTTTATTATACAAAACATAACATTTTCTGTCTTTTGACTTTTGCACACCCAGCAATTTTTTTCTTGACGCAGATCACGTAAATTTAAAACAGAATTCTATATTCACCACGGTGAATTGAAAGGTGCAAAAAAATCGTTTATTATACCAAAACAAACATTAGTGTTTTTTGACTTTTGCGCACCGCATTTTTCATTGACCGAAATTTCGTAAAACTTAAAACAGCAATTCTTATTCACCACAGTGAATTGAAAGGTGCAAAAAATACCCTTTATTTTTACCAAAACATAACAGTTTTAAATGTTTTTTTTACTTTTGTACACCCCGGGATTGTTCATTGACCCACACTACGTAAATTTTTAAAAAAACAATATTTATTCAAAGGGATTTGAAAGTGCAAAAAAAAAACCGTTTATTTTATCAAAAATAACAGTTACGTGTTTTTTGACTTTTGCGCACCGCATTGTTCATTGACCGCATCTACGTAAAATCTTAAAAAAGCAATTCTATTTCACCACATGAATTGAAAGAGGCAAAAAAAAATCGTTTATTATACCAAAATATAACATTACGTGTTTTTGATTTTTTCGCACCCCCGCATTGTTCAAATTGACGCAGCATCACGTAAATCTTAAAACACATTTTATTCACCACAGGGGGAATTGAAGGTCAAAAAAAAATCCGTTTTTATATCAAAACATAACAGTTAGTGTTTTTTTCTTTTGCACACCCACATTTTTATTGACCAGCATCTACGTAAATCTTAAAACAGCAATTCATTTCCCACAGGTGAATTGAAAGGGCAAAAAATTCGTTTTTTTTTACCAAAACATAACAGTTACGGGTTTTTTTTTACTTTTGCGCACCCAGCATTGTTTAATTTTCGCAGATCTAGTAAAACTTTTAAAAAAGCAATTCTAATTCACCACAGGTGAATTGAAGGTGCAAAAAATACCGTTTATTATACCAAAAAAACTTTTTGTTTTTTTTTGATTTGCCACCCCCGCATTGTTCATTTACCAGCATTACGTAAATCTTAAAAAGCAAATTTTATATTCACCCAGGTGAATTTAAAGGTGAAAAAATACCGTTTATTATACCAAAACATAACAGATACGTTTTTTTTTTTTTTTTGGGCTTTTACCCCTTTCCCGATTTGTTGATAACACCTTTTCATTAAATTTGAAACCGCAATTTTGTTTTGATTAGATGGATTTGAGAATAGCTTATTTGGCCGTCTTTTAATAAGAACTTTACCAAAAACTATCCATACCTTCCTCCAAATTTTTATATTGCTGAACATGGAGCGAAGATGCAGTGGTAAGGCGAGCAAAGAGGGGGGGTAGCACCATGGAGGTAGAGTTACGAGAGAAGGTGCTCCTTCCAGTGCCTTGGCGACAAACACGACATGCCAGCGGATCGTCAGTTGCAGGACCGTCAGGCGACTGTCATCCTGGGTCAAGGGGCCCTTGAGAATCTAAGTAACGAACATCATCGCCAATCTGGTCCTTCAGTGGTTTAATACAACCTGTCATCTAGCAGTCTTACCTCCTCGTCTCGCAGTCACGGCCACAAATGTCTGCAATCAGCTCATCAGCATCTTCCAACATGAAGCAGCCCAATGTCAACTCGTGTACCCACCACTGTAGGATAATCCATTGTCCTGAACACTCTTTGTGACAAATTCGGTTGGGGTCAGAAGGATGATAAAAGATCAAGAGGATGATTTATCTGCTCTACGCCCAGTTACTGATGCCATCAGAGGAGGTGAAGGAAGCGGTCAAACGGCAAAAATCCCGGGCGGTCGGCAACGCCTTGCAGTGCCCCTTCTTGTAGCCCGCACTTCTGGATGCAGAAGTCACGGAAACGACCAAGTCACCTGTGTTTATGATGATGATTGATTACTACATTGCGGATCCCGCATCCTGGTCCTTTTCCCAGAATTTGCTTGCGAGCGCTTCATCAGTGGACGAGGAGGAAAGAGATGGGGTAGTGTCAATACGGGTCCCGCCACAAAAAGGGTAGAGGGCGGTCGCAGATCCGCTGATATGATTCCCGCCAGCCACTGTCAGCGCAAACCCCCTCCGCTTATCGCCGGCAAAAAGGTCCAGACCTCTCAAGCCTGGGCCTTCTTTGAGCAGCCTCTGATACACACCAGCGTTGTCATATGCCGCCTCTTGCCGTAAACGCATAAGTAGAGGCAAAACCTAAGTGGTTAACCGTCCACCAACATTCTAGTCACATGCAGCAATGCATGAGTTGAAAATGGAGGGAACACTTGGCAAAAAAAGGGCCAGACCGACGCGGCCTCCAACCACTATCACACGCTCTTTCTCCGACTCCTCCTCCTCCGCCACCACCAAGCGTTCCTCAGCTGCCCCATGGCTCTCAGAGTCATGATCAGGGATCAGCCTCCGCTTCAGCCTCCACCGTCGCCCGAGTACCACCAGCACCACCAGAGACCATCCTACCCCTTCTCCTCCGCCAGTTTTACGACCTGCACGCCGTACAGCGGCCAGTCTAGCAGCCACATTCTGATCTTCCAGTTTGGAGCAAAAAACTCTTAGACCCAAACCATCCAAAGCCAAAAGCCTGAATTCCACATTGCCAGGCTATCTTGCCTTGGAAATGTTTGCCTTTCGCGTCTGGTGGACACAGATGGGTTCCGCCACGTCATGGCCCTCGCTTGCCCCCAATACCAGATGCCGAGCAGGCATTTCTTTGCATAAAACCCGTCCCCCTGCCCTGGCCAGCCACGTGTCATCTAAAATTTCAAGCGCGTTGGTCTGCAATCTAAGTGTCCGGAAAAGTCCATCTCACCACTGACACCTGGACTAGTAAGCACTGCCAAAGGCCACTAATATCGCGGTGACAGTCACTGGGTGATCAAGGGTGGATTCTCTGGGTGTGACGGGGCCTCTCAGGCTCGACACGCTCTTCAAAACCGCAGGGATGGTGCAGGGTTCATTCCCCCAAGGTCCTCTGGTGGCATCACGTGCCCAGAAGACACCAGGCCGTTTTGAAATTAATCTGCCATTGGAGACCGTCCCCACACAGGTCAGGAGCTTGTGGACGGCTCTCCGCAACGAGACCGAGCGCTGGCAGGGTGACAAGAACCTTGTGCCAGGCAAGGATGGAGTGCGCATAACGGGCGAAATCTGCTGGCCGCCCTTAAGAATCGGTAGGCTGGAGCAACATCCCTTGCCTGGCTCATGTCATACCTTGTCCGTCCAGAAATTTCTAAGAGATCTAACCCGGGTCTGGACTGCCTCTGAAAGAAGGCTCGAGGTCTGAGTTCGCACTTTCCGCCGTCGCACCCTGCTTCGTCCCGCCTGGGCCCGCGTTGCAGCATCAGCTCGGCCTCCCCATCCACCGTCTCATGTTGACGTGGCAAAACGGTGTAATTCCACCCTCCACATGCTCCAACGATTGGGCTGCAACGCAATGCCATTACGCAGTACGAAGTACACATGGCCTGACAAGCAGCGGTGCGGACCTCGGGGTGTTGAACCAACCGAGAGTGGAGGCAGGTGAAAAGAGCTCAGCACCATCCTTCCAGTTTTTGAGAAGCCACCAAAATGGTCAGTGCAGACAAAGCCCTTGGCAGCATGAGCATTTGTGGGATCTAGTTCTGGAACGATCGTTGGACACTCTGAAACAACAGGCCCGCCAGCGACGATGAGGAGACGGACACAGATGCGACACGGAGCCTTTCTCTCGCAAATACACAAGGCCCACAGTTCCACAATTTCATCGGTCTTCATTAGGCGAGTGGTTCGGTGTCCAGAGCTAGTGCAAGGTAGGCATCATCTCTCAGTTGCATCATCTCAGCAAGTCAAGGCTGTGTTTGTAGCTGTGCCGGAGTCATGCGGAGAGGAGGAGGTATTCCAAGACACCCGATGTTACCGACGTCCCTGCCTTGGAAAGAGTTTGGCGCAATTTGAGGCGAATGGAGGAAGATGAGGAAGAATCATTTGCCTAGTGCCACCTCGACCCAAGGCTTGGGAAAACAAGGCTCCATCTCTCACCTGAGTGCCTTATGCTCCCATTTCCTCCAACATGATCCTCGCATTAAGGCCATCAAAATGAACACAGTTTATCTGGGTGGCCACCCCCTGGATCTCCTGGTACAAACAAAAACTCAGCACATTCCTTCCACCCACCCAAAATAGAGAGTAAAATGGCAGAAATGGAGACCTTGCTTATTGATCAACGGAGACATCTGTTGCGTCTGCTTCACGTTCCCCAAATGTTCACGGTGAACAACATCAGCGACGTAACAGCATAGAGTGCCAAGAAGTGCGTAGCGGCAGCAGCAGGCAAGGTGGCGGAAGCCTAAGGTGACCTCTGGCAATCTTTGGTTACCACCTCACCAACGCATGCATGCAGGGCACACACCAACACACAGAGATCTGCTTATGATCATGGTGAAACGACTATCTGCGTCTCAACACCGATGGTGGTTTTTTGCATGGTTCCAGACCCAAATAGACTTCTGGGTATCCAAAATGGACGAATGGCCAGACTTTGCTCTCACCCATAGAGGTGTTTTGTCCTGCCCAGGCACCAGTGTCCATATCTGAGCAGCACCTTCAGCACAGCTGGAGGTGTCATTGCAGACAAACGCATCCGGCTTTCCACATATAATGTGGATCTGTTTGACTTCCAAGATGAATCAGGCATGGATCTTGATGATGTTTGGCCCATTCCGAGGTCACCGATTATTGCCGGTCTACTTCACATTCCTTTTCAAACAGAAATTGAGTCCTCTTGAAAACTTTTTTTTAAAATGATCATTCTACTGCAATTTTTATCTCTTTTTCCTCTATTTATTCCTTTGCTGTGAGGAGACTGTAAAAGACAGCAAGGTTTCATGACAACACGTATTCCATTTACTCACTTATCTTAAGAAGTTTTCCGCATTGTCAATGTTTTTGAGGTCAAATGTTGCTGTGAATACAGCTATAATTATGGTCCTTTGGAACAGAAATGTGGCTCTAAGTGGCATTTCTCCCCTCACAATTTTTAATAGTGCTGAGAAGTCATATTTATAATTTTTTGGGGTCATGGTAGCTGTAGATACAGCAATAATCTGTTCCTTTGAATAGAAATGTGGCTTCTAAGTGGCATTTCTCCCTCACAATTTTTAACAGTGGCTGAGGAAGTCATATTTATAATTTTTTGGGGTCATGTAGCTCGTGAGATACAGCAATATCATGGTCCTTTGGAACAGAAATGTGGCCTTATAAGGTGTCATTTCTCCTCACAATTTTTAACAGTGGCTGAGATGTCATTTTAAATTTTTTGGGTCATGCAGCTTGAAATGCAGCAATTACTACAGGTCCTATTATAAAAAAATGTTGTTTCTAACAACATTTTGTTCTTCACAATTGACCAAAGTGGCTCTAGGTCATGCTTGAATTTTTTGGGGGCATTTTTGCTTTGTAATGCCAGTAAATACTACAGTTTCCTATTCTAAAAAATGTTGTTTTCTAATAGACATTTGTTCTTCACAATTGTCAAAAGTGGCTCATGGATCATGTTTTTGAATTTTGGGGCATTTTGCTGTGGACATTCAGCTATACTACAGGTCCAATACTAAAAATTTTTGTTTCTAACAGACATTTGTTCTTCACAATTGTCCAAAGGGCTCAAGGTCATGCTTTGAATTTTTGGGGCATTTTGCTGTGACAGCAGCTATACTACAGGTCCTATTCCTAAAAAATGTTGTTTTCTAACAGACATTTGTTCTCACAATTGTCAAGAGTGGCTCAAGGGTGATGGTGCTGTCAGAAACAGGAATAGGTCGACACGTTAATGGCACATATTTCAAAATGACTTTTTTTTGCAAATCTTTAACAAGCTACAATCCCTGTATTGAGACAACCATTTAATAAAAAAAAAAAAGAGAAACAAAAAATTTGGTGGGATTCCCTCCTATTTTAAAAAATGTGTTTTTTAGAAATTAAACTACTAAAAAAACTTCATGTACAAAATAGCTGGTAAAAAAATTCCCCTAATTGACAAAGGTATGAAAAGGAAAACTTGACCAGATGAGGTTTTTTCAAGGGCATGGGTATGGAGCACGGACAGAGAAAAAGACAGAGAAAAATTTCCCCCAAGTTAGTAAAAAGAAAAAAAAATCCAAAAAAAGGGCACTGGTGAAAGGACGTTAACCACCGATTTCCAAGTGAAGCTCAATTTGGTCCGCACTCTACGGGGGGGCAAGCCTACCCAGGTCTTGACTTTTTACTGGGGAAGGCGGAGTTCTCACACTTTGCTTCCGACTCTGCTTTGCCCCAAAAAGTTTTTGTTTCTGCGGTATAGGGCATTTTTTTAAACCCGGTGTTTTAATAGTTTTCGGGGCCACCTGGGGTCCACCGAAAACCCCTAACTCCGGCCCGGTATCTTGGCACGGAAAGTTTGTCAATGCCATTCAACTAAAATGGTGGTTTTAAAAACTCCTTTTTTTCCGGACTTTTGTAATCTGGGGTCAGAAGGTTTAATGGTTATTTACTGTGGGCCCCCCGGACAGGGGCGTATATGTCCATTCAACTAAAATGGTGGTTTTAAAAACTCCTTTTTTTGGCACTTTTTTAAAATGTGGGTCAAAGGTTTAATGGGGATTCTGCGTACAGGAAGATATAGTTTTGTGTCCAGTTCAACTAAAATGGGGTTGAAAAAACTCCTTTTTGGGATTTTTAAATCGGGGGTTTTGCAGGGGTTTGGGCTCATGCTGCTTCCCGGACGGGATATTCAATTCCAGTTCAATAACAATGGTTCAAATCATACTGTTCTGGCACTTTTTTAATTTGTGGGGGTGCAGGTTTAAAAGGTTCAGGCTGTGTACAAGACAGGGATAGTGAATGGTCCTGTGACTTTTTTTCTGTGAACCTTTTTTAACCTAAGTGTGTTGTCTAAGATGTAGCACGTATCCATTTGACTAGTTGTTGGATGTTTATTTCAGCTTCACCAGCCTTTTTGGGTGTAATAATGAAGTGGTTTGTTGCTCTCCCCCCCATAGACCGTTAATGGTAAGTAATCGCTCCCATAAATCGACTGCTCACTATGCGAAAAACCATATCGATAAGCGGGCCGACTATCTACTATCGCTCGATCTTGATAGCCAACGCAATCGCTCAACACTAATCACCAGCTCACGTTGCTGCTCTGTTTCATCATTATAATTTACATTCTAGGTCTTAAATCTAGCTTCTGTATATAAGCATAGACCCAGCACCAGACTAACAGGGGATTAGTACACACAGAGCTTATTTCTAATACAATAGAGGTAAAATGATTAAAAATACAAACACAAGAATAACAAGTAATTACTACACATATATGGATATCAATAAGTATGAATGCTTGTATGGACAGGGGTCCAAAAGTTCTTTTTCTTTCTATGCATTATTTATTGTGTGTATAATTAGTTCATACATTCCATTACAAGCAGAAAAGGGAAATTACTCTTTGGTCACTGAGATATCTTAGAGAATATTAATGCAAGGTCTTTGAGCTGGGCACCCAACTAATACATTAAATCGGAAATTTGGGGCATTGGCGCCCAGGGGCCCAACATTAGAGGCTTAACAGGGACTTGTGATATAACAGGGCCTTGTGTTACATTTTGGAGTGATTCATTGGAATTTTTTTGACTGATTATTTATCCTCTTTGGTGATCTGAAATCGAATGACTTTTCACAGATTTGGTTGTGTTTTGAGATTAAGCAGCTATTTCTGGAACTCGGTGGGAGAGACTTTGAGAGACGTGAGCTTAATCCTGAGACAGTGCTGAGATTTCTATTATTCATATCATCAATTTCTGTCACCAGACTGACCTGCGCAAGAGTGTTGTCCAATGCATCTTATTTTATATTTGTCACTAAAAGATAGATGCTGCTCAGGAGAACAAAAATGTTTCATTTCGGTGAAACATAGAGAATTTTTTTTGTTAGTCCAATTGCAGGTGAGTCAGTATTTAATATGAGACACCAATATATTATTAGATTTAATGTAACTATAAAGAGAAAAACTTTCATATAGATACAAGGACCTTCCTATAGAACAAGAACCTATACAAAGGAGGTCCTCCATATAAAGAGAAGAACCTTTGTACAAAAAGAAGATTATTCATATAAAAAATAGAACCATTATAAAACAAGCCTTCATATAAAAAGAACATTTATAGTGTATAAAGAGAACCATATAAAGATATATGAAGAAAAGAACCTCCATATAAAGTCAAGTATATAAAAAGTAGAACCATCTTAGAAGAGAGTAACCTTCATACAAAGAGAAGAACCTTTAAAGAAGAGGAACCCCATATAAAGAGAAGAACCTTTGTATAAAAAGATTATTCATATAAAAAATAGAACCATTATTAAAGGTTTATAAAGAAATAAACCTTCACATAAAGAGAATATTTATAGTGTATAAAGAAAAGAACCTTCATATCAAAAAAATACCTTTAATTTTAAAAAGGGGCATATAAAAAAGAAAAAACAAAACTTGCGAAAGAAAGAACCCTCATATAAAGAAAAATTTTCAAATAAACAGAAGAACCTATAAAGAGGAGGATCTCCATGTAAAAAGAAGAACTTTTGTATTTAAAGATCATTCCTATAAAGAACAGAACCATCATATAAAGAGAACATTTATAGTGTATAAAGAGAACCATATAAAGAAAAGAACCTTCATATAAAGACATGAACCTCTATGTAAGGAGATGCATATAAAAAGATGGACCATCTTATGAAGAGAAGAACATTCATATAAAGAAAAAACATAATATAAAGAGAAAAACGAATAAAAAAGATGACTTTCATGTAAAGAGAAGAACCTTTGTATCAAAAGCTGGAGACGGAAAGACATATTGCTATAGAAAGTAAAACTAACCCCAAAATATTTTTTAACTATATAAATAGTAAAAAGATTAAAACAGAAAATGTTGGCCCTTTGAAAAATACTGAGGGAGACAGCAGAGGGCGATGAGAAAAAAGCAAACGTATTAAACACTTTTTTCTCCACTGTATTTACCGAGGAGGATGACCTTCCTGTTGAACAGAGAGATGTGGTAAACTCCAACTTAAAAGTTTCTTGTCTAACCCAGAAAGAAGTGCAGCTCCGTCTTAGGAAGATTAAAATAGACAAATCCCCAGGTCCAGATGGCATACACCCACGTGTCCTAAGAGAGTTAAGTGATGTCATAGATAGGCCCCTATTCTTAATATTCATGGACTGTCTAATAACGGGGTATGTCCCAAAGGATTGGCGCATAGCAAATGTGGTGCCAATATTCAAAAAGGGGTCAAAAAGTGATCCAGGAAACTATAGGCCAGTAAGCTTAACCTCTGTTGTAGGTAAAATGTTTGTAGGTTTTCTCAGAGATGCTATCCTGGAGTATCTCACTGAAAATAAATGTATAACGCCGTTCCATCATGGGTTCATGAAGGATCGGTCCTGTCAGACTAATCTCATCAGCTTCTATGAGGAAGTCAGTGCTAGACTGGATCGGGGTGAGGCACTGGATGTCATATATCTAGATTTTTCTAAAGCATTTGATACGGTGCCACATAAAAGGTTGGTAAATAAAATGAGAATGCTTGGACTGGGGGAAAATGTGTGCAAGTGGGTAAGTAACTGGCTCACTGATAGAAAACAAAGGGTAGTAATTAACGGTACATACTCAGACTGGATTGCTGTTACTAGTGGGGTACCACAAGGGTCAGTATTGGGCCCTATCCTCTTTAACATTTTCATTAATGATCTTACACAGGGAATACACAGTAGAATATCGATCTTTGCAGACGATACTAAGCTCTGTAAAGTAATCAACACAATAGAGGATAATATTGTTATTACAAAGGGATCTGCATAAGTTGGAGGCCTGGGCAGGGAAATGGCAGATGAGGTTTAACACTGATAAATGCACGGTTAGGCACATGGGAAGAGAAATCCATTACATGATTACATGTTAAATGGAAAAAACACTGGGGTAAAAGTGAAATGGAGAAGGACTTGGGAATCCTGGTGGACAGTAAACTTAATTGTAGCAGCCAGTGTCAGGCAGCAGCAGCCAAAGCAAATAGGATCATGGGGTGCATTAAAAGGGGCATAGATGCACATGGGAGAACATTATTCTCCATTATACAAGTCACTGGTTAGACCACAAATGGAAATATTGTGTACAGTTTTGGGCACCAGTGCACAGGAAAGACATTGTAGAGCTTGAACAGGTACAAAGGCGGCAACAAAAATAATAAAAGGACTGGGTGGACTACAGTACACAGAAAGATGGGAAGATTGGGGTTATTTAGTTTAGAGAAAGAAGGCTTCGGGGGGACATAATAAATATGTTTAAATACATCAAAGGTCAATATAGAGATCTCTCCAAGATTTATTTATACACAGGGCTGTATCTAGAACCAGGGGGCATCCTCTACGTCTTGAGGAACGAAAGTTTCTACATAAACATAGAAAGGGATTCTTTACTGTAAGAGCAGTGAGACTATGGAATTCTCTGCCAGAGGGACTTGTCATGGTGAATTCAATAACCGAGTTCAAAAAGGTTTGGATGCATTTCTGGAGCGTAATAATATAACAAGTTACAGTGACTAGGATCCAGGAGAGGGGTCATTGATCTAAGGATTTTTCTGATTGCCAGATTGGAGTCAGGAAGGATTTTTTCCCTAAAATGAGGACAATTGGCTTCTACCTCATTGGGGGTTTTTGCCTTCCTCTGGATCAACACCTTAGCACAACAGGCTGAACTAGATGGACGACTTGTCTTTTTTTAGCCTTACAAACTATGAAACTATGAAACTATGAAAAGAAGATCCTTCATGTAAAGAAAAGAACCATCATATAAAGAACTAAGCCTTCATATAAAGATAACATACATACAGTAAATATATAATGATGAAAAGACAAGATCCTTCATATGAAGAACGAACCTCCATGTAGTCATCAGCTTACAGAAACCAGGACTTACAAAGAGAAAAACCTACATATAAAGAAAAAAACCTTCGTAGAAAGGGAAGAACCCTTGTATTAGGAGAACTTAAACAGAAGAATCTTTTGTATAAAGAAAAATATTTTATATAAAAAG
Source organism: Phyllomedusa bahiana (assembly GCA_025379985.1). Classification (NCBI taxonomy): domain Eukaryota; kingdom Metazoa; phylum Chordata; class Amphibia; order Anura; family Hylidae; genus Phyllomedusa; species Phyllomedusa bahiana. Next base: position 12,447 of record JAODAL010006628.1, read on the forward strand.
AACCATTAGATAAGACTCAGAACCTCTTTACAAAAGAAAATCCTTCATATAAAAACAAGTGTACAATAAATGAAATATTGGTTAAAGATTTCTCCAAGTATTCAATCACTCTGCAGCACTAGCACTGGGGAAATTAGAGGGGTTTTCTCACCATGTTTTTTCACAGAGACTCCTTTTAACAGCCAGCTTCAGGCTCCACCCTCCTGTTCAGGCTCTTGGCAGCTCTACAGCCGTGATTGGTATATCAGTTTTGCTATTTCTAGCTCAGTCTGTTAGAAGCACATTGGTAATAGAAGAATTTAAACAGTAGAGCAGAAGGCTACAGAGCTCTAGATGGTTAACAATTGTCAGTAACCTAGATAAACAAGCTCCTGTGCTGCTCATCAGACAAAGCAAGGAGTGATATCACAATCAAAACCATTCTGGTAATGGCTGCAAAAATAGAACAGCAATGTATTTAGTAATAGTCTTCATTTACCTTTGCCTACATGTTTAAAGCTAATAATTGTGGTGAGAATACCCCTTTAAGTATGACATGTAATTGCTGCAATTATATCCAAGGAAATATTTACTTTCTGACCGGCAGTAGGTGTTGATGAGACACCTGCACCTCCAAGGTTGCCTTCACCAAGATTTTCTTAACCAGTAATAGCTTGTTCTCCCTAAACAATACATGCCTAAAGAGGTAAAAGATATATTCTGGTCTGCTACGTTTCCAGATATTTGTCCATTATAGTTATATAAGTAGTTTTAAAGCCAATGCACAATTTTGTGCTTGTGTGAGGTAACATGGAGGCAGACTGTGGCAGACTTGCCTGAGGCTCTTATTACTGGTGATGACTTGTCTGTCATTGTTGACGTTCTGGTAATAGGTAAAGTTGTTCCTATTTCTGCTGCAGACTGCAGAGCCGTTCACCTGATGGGTGCATCGTGCCAACGTATGGTGATTTCCAGCAGCAATCTCCACATAGAACTGTCTGTGGTGCTGAACTGTACAGAGAGTGCCTAATGATCCCTATAATATGCTGCAATGACATTTTAATCATGTGATTGATGAGCAGAGGTCATGTGGCTGTAGCTGCCAGGAGCAATACAAAGCATCACCTGCAGCTTTTGCACTTGCAGGGTTCATGATAAGGCACAATTGTCAGTACAACTTTAAACTTAACTGGAAGCACATTCTGCAAAGTATGTATATTTCTGAGCATAGATCTGGATAGAGCATAAAGCTACAGCTCAGAAATGAAGAATCAATACCTCTACCTGGAATTAACATTCTTTATAAAACATGGTAAGCAGACACATCACACAATCCAACTTTTATATTTCCAATTCCCAGATTACTATTCAAGCAGAATTTCACCCCAAACTTAACATTTCAGATTTGACTGCAGTTAATCTTTAACCCCTTAAAGGGGTTGTCTCGCTACAATGATTGGGTTTTAATTAAACGATCTTTAAAAAACAAGCAGCTTTGCAATATATGTTCATTACAAATGTCCTACTGATTTTGAGTTAGCCCTGTTAGTAGTACTACATCAGCTTCTCAAGTTTCTATAGCAGCTGACCTGTTGATCCTTATCTTACTGGCTGTCAGGTCTGTATGACTCATCAGCCTTTGAAGACAGGTTGGAGCAGAGAGCCCCTCCCGCACAGAATGCTTCTGTAGTGGAGGAAGGGGGAGTGAGGACTCTGGCTTCTGTGTCCCTGCTGCCTGGATTAACCCTGTGTGTGCCTGCTTCCTCCTGCTCTCTACACAGATAGATGTGACAGCAGTGACCCTGTGTGTTACTATAATCATGATGTGTCTGTGGAACTGTCACTATACTAATACTATACAGATCAGGGGGCATGTGAATGCTTCATGCTCTGGTGTACTAGTGACACATCCTGAGTATAGTAACACTTCACAGCTGCCCTGTGTCTGTTCTGACAAGATTTGTTGTTGCTGGAGATGTGGAGACTTGTAAGCTAAGCAGGGGATATAGGAACACTTGCATCCCCTCTGCTCTGCTATTAGTAATCAATGCTTCACAGACCTCTCTACACTCATAGATCAGCCCTCTCCTGCAACAGACCTAGGCAGGCACACACAGGGTTAACTCTGGCAGCAAACCTTGCTGTATAGAAGTTACGGAGCTGCCTGTGTGCTGAGGGGAGGGGGGAAGAGGGAGCAGAAGAGACAGACCAAGAAGCCCGCCCCTCAATTCAACTACCAGGCTCACTGACAGGCTGAAAGCTTGTAATGAGACAACTCCTTTAAGGACCCGGCGTTTTTTTTTTTTTGGTGACACGTTCGTTTTTCCCTACTCGTCTTCCCAGAGCCATAACTTTTTTATTTTTCCACCTACATAGACACATGAGGGCTTTTATTTTGCGAGACAAGATGTACTTTCTAATGGTGTTATTTACTGTACTATAGAATATATTGGAAAACCGCAAAAAAATTCCAAGTGGGACAAAATGTGAAAAAAACCTATTTTCCCCATGTTTGCGGGTGTTTTGCTTTTATGGCATTCAATCTTCGGTAGATATAATGTGTTATCTGTATTCTACAGGTTGATATGCATATGGCAATACCAAACATGTAGGGTTTCCATTATGTTTTGGTACCGTAAAAAAATTCCAAACTTTTTCTATTTTTGACAATTGCACCACGGCGCCATTTTGTGCGACCAATAACTTTTTTATACTAACACCTACAGACGTCAGTGACGGTGAATTTTTTGCGGGCTGAAGTGTACTTTTTACCACTAGCAGTTTAGAATGCATGCAACTTTTTGGATCACTTTTATTCCATTTTTTAAGTGATGTAAAATGACCAAAAAATTTGAATTTTTTTTCTTCTACAGTGTTCAGCGTACGGGATAAATGATGTTATATTTTTATAGATCGGACTTTTTCAGACGCGGCAATACCAAATATGTGTAACTTTTTTATTATTTTATTTGTAAAATGGTGAAGGGGGGTGATTTGAACTTTTAATACTTTTTTTTGTACTTTAAAACTTTATTTTTTTTTTTTTTTAATGTAACATTGAGTCCCCCTATGGTGCTTGACCACTAGGTGGCGCGATCATGAATATAGTCTAATGCATTGCATAGACAATGCATTAGACTGTACCAAGATAGCGGTTTCCCCACTTCCTGTCTGTGGACGGAAGTGGGGCAAACAAGGACATGGCAGTGACGGGAGCCTTCACAGGGCTCCCCGCTGCCAATTCTGGGTGTCAGATCACTGCAGGTATGCTGCGGCGATTCCGATCGCCCTGAAGATCGGTGCGCGGCACCGATCTTCATTCATTCAGATGCCGCGGCCATCTTTGCCGTGACATTTGAAGGGTTAAACAGCGCTGCGGGTAACGCTGCCCATTCGCGCTGTAACGGCCGGTTGTTAGCGCTGATTAGCCGCTTACACCCAGCGGCTGTGAGGGGGGTCGCGGAGCAATCCCCTTGCGAAGCCTCTTAGGGACCCTGAACGTATGAGCTCGTCCAGGGTCCAGAAGGGGTTAATGGTTGTCTCACCATGCTGTTTTACAGAGCCACAACTAGCTTCAGACTCACACTTCCTGATCAAGTTATGGGTGGTTATATAGAGCTGATTGGCATGTCTGCTCTTCTACTCCTAGCTGAGCCTGTTACAGTGACATAAGTGCAGGACGCTTGTAAACATTGGTTTACAAGGTGCAAAAGATCTGTCTTGATCAGTTCCAGAGACATATAAACAGCCTTCAGCTGATACAACTTCAAGAAATTTCTGACAGCCACAAACCCTGTTTTCTTTCAAAAATTGGTATTGATATTTTTATACTTGTATAATAAAAAAACAGCCATAATTAATCTAAAACAAAACGAACAAGAAAGCAAAACAAACAGTAAAAAACACACACAAAATCTTCTCTTCTAATTATTACTCTAATTACCATCCTTTTCCTATACCCTTATTATCTCCATTTTTCTTGATTACCTATTACATTCAGGCAGGACATCCATCTTATTTTAAAATTTACACTGAAATTATTCCTAATTGCTTAAAGTTTATCTCCTACCATAACAAAATATATTCTGCTCAATAGCCCTGTATTTTCATTTAATTACCTTTTCAGTTTTTTTGCAGTCTGCACCCTAGCCACTACTGCAATGTTTAAGAAAACTTTATGTTCTGTTTTAGTAACCACTTGTATATTAACCCCTAAAAGGCAGACCATTAGTAATATATACATATTCTTGTCACCTCTATAATGCTTGTACCGCTTACCTTTAAATCTCTTTTTCAGACCAAATTTTGAACGAAGCACAAAAAGGCTTTTTTCTGATCTTAGGTGGTTTCACAGCGGTATTTGTAGGGATACTGTGAAAGAGATATCCCTCTTGTGATGGAGCCAGGAAATGTTAGGTAAATGTGGCCTTAGTGAGAAACCCCTCTTTGAAAATCTTGTGTTTACTCCTGCAGCAAGGGTAGAAGGTTAAAGGGGTTGTCTCACCACGCTGTTTCAGAGCAGCAAGCAGTTTAACATTCATGCATCCTGTCTCTTCCTTGTCAGGCTGTGGCTGCTCTATGATGGAATTAGCATACCAGCTCCATATTCACAGCTCTTCTAAATGCACTGAATTGAGAGTGTGAGATCTTATCTATTTAGCAGTAAGCTTCAGAGCTAAAAATGACTACTGGGGAGGATGTGATGGCCTTCCTGGTGGCCTATCAGCAGATTTCTATCTGGGAGAAATTACCAGCCGAGCAATAGGGAGACATCCTTTGGCCATTTCTCACTGTCAGACCCCTGAGGATCTACTTTTATGTGCATACCAAAGAATACGCCAAGCTAAAAGCGGGGATTCTGAGGCATCTGGGGTTAATGAGGACTGTTTGTGCATAGGAGGATGCAGATCCAAAAGTGGAAATCCGTTACTAAGGGCAACCAACCTGACAACTGCAGGAGGGAAAGTCCAGCTACCCAGAGGCTGCATCGTCCTTCCAAGTGTGAGCCATGCTGAAGTAAAATGTAGTTTGTAAGAGACTTGCGTGCTGCTGTTACTGAGGGCAACCAACTTCATCAGCAGGAGCCTGCTACCACCATCCAGCAGAGGGAGCCTTGTTGGAGGTGCCACAGAGCAGCAAAATGTGCTCCTGATTGTCCTCTCACTAGGTGATCAGAGCAGTTGCAGTCCCAAGCCCTGGAGTTCCAGGTGGGTGGAGTCCCATGCCTGGCTGACTTACCTAAAGTGCATCATGATGCAGACTCAACTAGACTCTGGTGAGACAGCTACTCTGGGATGATTGATAATATGCATGATCTGTGTGAGGTGATGGTGGGTAAAGTCTAACCTGCTGAATGCAAACCTGGGTAAGCCAAACGGAGGCTGAGACATGCTGCCCTTCCAGGAGAAGAGTCAAGAGAGCAGTGGGACTGTTATATGTGTAAAAAAGCAATGTTTGGTCTGAACATCCAAAAAGCTTTGTGTCAGCAAAATACAAACACAATCTAATAGCAGCAGTCTACTAGCACTAAAAAACTATCAAAAGAACATAGGAACTACTGGAAAAGCATTTATGTTACTTTGAATACTTGAAAAATTTGAAGGTCTTAGTGTACATTTTGATCAAAATTGTATAAGTCCACCGGCCATCGGCGAGGCGACCTCAATCCAGGTGGGAACGTACACTACATGTTATCTCTCTTGGTGCCTGTTCAGACCTCCACATTTCAGAGAGAGTAGATTCTAGCTACAAGCTACTCTGCATTGATTTAAAAACCTGTGCAGATGGGTGGAGTGCAAAAGCCAAAATGGGGGCAGCCACACCCCCAAACAAATAGTCAAAAAAAAGCAAAGTTTTGTCTGCACAACCAAAAAGTGTTTTTTTTTTTGTTTAAAAAATGAGCATAGGTGCATGCTGGTGTGACAGCAGAATACAAACACAATTTGATATCAACAGCATACTACTAGCACTAAAAAACAATAAAAAAGAACATAGCAATTATTGGAAAAGCATTTTTGCTACTCTGAATACGTGAAAAATTTGCGGTTCTTAGTGTACATTTTTGATCAAAATTGTATAAGCCCACCTGCCATCGGCAAGGCAATCTCAATCCAGGTGGGAACCTATGCTATAAAAAAATCTTTTTGGACTATTTGTATATGGGAGGGGCTGCCACCACCTTGGTTCTTGCACTCCACCCACCTGCACAGGTTTTAAATCAATGCAGAGTAGCTCATAGCTGGAATCTACTCTCCCTGAAATGTGGAGGTCTGAACAGGCACCAAGAGAGGCAACATATAACGTAAGTTCCCACCTGTATTAAGATCGTCTTGCCGATGGCAGGTGAGCTTATACAGTTTTGATCAAAAATATACACTAAGAACCTCACATTTTTCATGTATTCAAAGTAGCAGAAATGCTTTTCCAATAATTCCTGTTCTTTTTGAATGTTTTTTAGTGCTAGTAGAGTGCTGCTGATATAGGATTGGGACTGTTACATGTGAACTTAAAGTCTGATGAACTCCATGTCTTGCATAATGTATTGGCTATAGGAAATGATAACCTTAATATTACTGCATGTCAGGTAAATAATATGTTGGTGATAAATGATGGTGTCCTACAGTGTGAAGAGAGGGTTGTTAGCTGGGTTACAGAGGTAATCTTAGTGATGGCTAAGTGTGAACAAGGTGCTATGAAAACTGCAGTCAAAGCAGTAAAGGAGATTAGCTCAGGTGCGCCCCTAGAGGTAATAGATGAGATAATTACAGCAAATGTGGATCATGTGGTTTGTGGCCACCTACAGAGTGGTCCTTTTGCAGATATCAGTACAACTCAGGGGATAACCCAGTGTAAAATAGCTTCTGCAGCAATAACAGTTGAGGAGGAGACTAGCTCAAGAGTGGCCATGGATGTTGGTGTTGCAGTATTTTGCAGAACGTATGTTTGCCATGGGTGATAGTGATGTGCCATCATTTCTTATGAGACTAATGTGGTCATTGGTAGCAAACAATTGTCTTTTGCTCCTACGGGTCTAGGAGAGATGAATGTGTTGCCTGAGGTGATCACTGCAAGTGTGTTGCATGATAGGCAAAGGGTAGATAGTGGTTGTCCTGCTTTTATGTGTGAGGTGACTGAGGTCCAGTTGGTAAAAGTGTCCCCAAACAGCATGGTTGAAATAACGGACTCAGGAATGAAGAAGTGTGTAAACAATGTATAAGTGTCTTTTATTGGCTCCAGTGGACTGTGTGAGCCTGATAGTGTGGCAGAAGCAGGAGTGGTCCTGATGGACGCTGAGAGTTCTCCCTTGGTAATGGGTACAGGAGTAGTCGAGGCAGTATCTCCACGTTGTGAGCTGCTAGACACAGCAGAGGGAAACCTGTGCTCGAGCACTAGTGAGGTGCAGGTGAGGATGAAGGATTCCTCAGATACTAGTGATGTGCCTGATAATCTAATGATGACTGATAAATTAGCCATAGAGATGGTGGTTGTCAGTGTTAATACTAGATATTAAAACTACTGAATTGTTCAATGGGATAGACCAGGTTCCCCATGATAAGGAGAAAGCCTATATCCCACAGTTGGGAGAGAGTCAGGACATTGCTGTGGAGATGACCAGTGTAGAGAGCTCTGAACAGGGTCATAAGAAAAGGACACTGTCTGACCAGCCTGAGCGTTTAAAGTGTTTACCCCAGCTTAAGTGACATTGGGTTTCTGAAAGAAGCTGCACCTCATAGCTCTGAGATGCGATGTGGTGAGGTCTACGATTTTGCTGAGCATTGGTGCTATACGTCCTCTATAGGGGAAATGAAATCTGCTGAGATGGTGAACACCAGCAAATACATGTTACTGGTCGCAATACTCAGGTGCTGGTCAGTGAGGACCAGAGGTCTTGTGATAGAGAGATGTCTAGGTTTCCATGTGGTGCTGCAGACCCAGAATTAAGAGATGGTGAGACAATCAGTGAGAAAAAGAGTATGGAAATGTCCCATGGTTATGGTGGGTGCACTGTTTGGTCTTTGTTTATTCAGGCAAATGTAAGAAACATGCTGCTACCAGTAGGGAGTGGCGGAGTTACTTGTGGGATAGCCACTAAGGGCAAGCTCCAGCTCTTGGGTTGTAAAGTGAAAACGACTGTGACCTGGTGGTTGCCCAGTTGCCCAGGGTGAGTGAGTGCTGATAGCCTGCAGTTGAACTGGGTGTGGACTCTCTGGTCTTGCCATCTGATGATGTAGAAGAGATGCTGCCCTGAGCAGACTGTCAATGATGAGATATCAGACTGTACCCTGAGAAAAGATAAAAATGTAATCCTGGTTAGAAAGGTGTTGCCCCTTAGCGACAGGTAGCAACATAAATATTAAAGACAGGTCACAGGTAGCCGGGATAAGTTGATAAGTGTAATATGTGTGGAAGAATTTTGTACTGTCCCTGTGAGAAGTACTGTGTCCCCCAAGGTAAACAGGAGTAGAATGTTTTGTATGAAACAATACTCCAAAGTAAGAGCTTTGACCCTGGATTGAGGTCTATGGCCTTTATCAAATAGTGAGGGGGTTGTGGCAGAGCAACCTCAGGAGATCGCAGTCCGCTGCCGCTGAGTGTTAGGGTATGATCACACATCATGTTGGATCCGATTTTGGATCCTTTTTAGATGCGTGTTTGCATCCGTGTTTCGAACCCAAACACGCATCTAACAATACGCAGTGTGATTTACATTGCTTTCAATGTAAAACACGCATCGGCGTTCAGACGAGTGATCACTGATGCGTGTTTTACATGTCTCTCTTTGATGCGTCTTTCAGATCCGTTCAAAGAAATGTCATGTCAATTCTTGCTCTGAAAGAAACAGCAGGAGCCTTATTTAAAACTATAGTGTGCGTTCCTGCTGTAGCCAAAACACAGCCAAACACACACCTGTGTACTGGATGTGGTTTGGATGCGATTTATGCAGCGCTTTCGAATGTGTTTTTCGGATCTAAAATGGATCCAACACGCTGTGTGATCATACCCTTATACAGCAGCTGGTCTGCAAGTTATGGGTCACCAAGTTGCTGGCTGCCAGTAAGGTAAGCCAGTAGTTTCACAATGGTAACCATGAATTACTGACACAGGTGGTAATTAGGATTGTTTGAAGAAGTATTGTATCAAAGTGACTGTCTTGTGAAAAGATGCTGTTTTTCTAGAGCTAAAGTGACCCCCAGGCTGGTCCAAGATGGCGGCCAAACATGTGTGAATGCTCACGATAGATATATATATATATATATATAATCCACGAAAAATAGCAGTACTCCTCTGAAGTGAAGATAAATGGTGCCAGCAGTATAAACCCTGATCCAAGGGATTCCTCAAATATACTCCAAAGAAAGTCCACGGCACTCCAAAGTAGTGAATTAGAAAGGTGTTTATTCCTCCATGCCACTAAATTGCGACGTTTCAACCCCCTCACGGGGCCTTTGTCAAGCAATGTTGCAAGTGCGAAGCTCATATATTTACACTCACCGGCCACTTTATTAGGTACACCTGTCCAACTGCTCGTTAACACTTAATTTCTAATCAGCCAATCACATGGCGGCAACTCAGTGCATTTAGGCATGTAGACATGGTCAAGACAATCTCCTGCAGTTCAAACCGAGCATCAGTATGGGGATGAAAGGTGATTTGAGTGCCTTTGAACGTGGCATGGTTGTTGGTGCCAGAAGGGCTGGTCTGAGTATTTCAGAAACTGCTGATCTCCTGGGATTTTCACGCACAACCATCTCTAGGGTTTACAGAGAATGGTCCGAAAAAGAAAAAACATCCAGTGAGCGGCAGTCCTGTGGGCAGAAATGCCTTGTTGATGCAGAGGTCAAAGGAGAATGGGCAGACTGGTTCGAGCTGATAGAAAGGCAACAGTGACTCAAATAGCCACCGTTACTACCTAGGTCGGCAGAAGAGCAGCTCTGAACGCACAGTACGGCAAACTTTGAGGCAGATGGGCTACAGCAGCAGAAGACCACACCGGGTGCCACTCCTTTCAGCTAAGAACAGGAAACTGAGGCTCCAATTTGCCCAAGCTCATCGAAATTGGACAGTAGAAGATTGGAAAAACGTTGCCTGGTCTGATGAGTCTCGATTTCTGCTGCGAAATTCGGATGGTAGGGTCAGAATTTGGCGTTAACAACATGAAAGCATGGATCCATCCTGCCTTGTATCAACGGTTCAGGCTGGTGGTGGTGGTGTCATGGTGTGGGGAATATTTTCTTGGCACTCTTTGGGCCCCTTGGTACCAATTGAGCATCATTGCAACACCTTGTGGAATCTATGCCACGAAGAATTGAGGCAGTTCTGAAGGCAAAAGGGGGTCCAACCCGTTACTAGCATGGTGTACCTAATACAGTGGCCGGTGAGTGTATATAGCATCCAATTAGTACAATAATGTCAGTCAATAATAATAAAATACAGTGAATAACCACTTGTGACCAAGTGCACTATACAGTGATAAAAGAACCACATCCACCTAAGTACATGTATTTCTTCAAAAAAGTACGATCATATACAGCATAATTAGAAAATACATAAAAAGCACATAACAAGGGGAATCAGGGGCGGAGAAAACAATCAACAAAACTTACATAGCAGGATATTGTATACACGCTGAAGAAGCAAGATTACGGCGTTCACATCGATACACCGCGCATGACCGGAATTTGTTACCGGATGCTGAACACGCATCCATAGCAACGCAACTACACAAAACCTCAGTGCCTGGAGATGCTTCAAACAACACAGAGCGCATACGCGTCTCGAGCGCAGCGCCTGTGAATCTAGAGCGCCCAGCTAAATACGGCAAGTAAGAGATAGTTTATAGGGAGAGGGTAGCGGCGCATGATATCCTTAATTAAAAAGATAGAGCACTGTCACCATTAGAGATGGGCGAATTTCTCAAAAATTCGATTCGGTCACTTCGCCGAGTTTTCCGACAAAATTAGTTTCGGTCCGAATTACTTCGGCATGAAATGCGTTAAAAAACAGCTATTTCCAGGCTGCACAGAGCCTGCAGGGGCTGTAAAACGGGCCTTTTTTAAATATGCGAGGAAATTTGGTTTGGTCTTATATAATGTTTGTTTTAGTATGACAGCACATGACTGCCGCCGTTTTAGAACGCTTCATTTAAAAAAAAATTCCCCGGGGAAATTAAGGGGGCAAAACTGACCAAAAACTCAAGGGGGAAAAGTAGCCGATAATTCATCCCACGAAAGCTGGAAAAAAATAAGCTGAGGCTCAGGTGGCAACTTATGCAGAGTGTGGAGGGACGGGGGCGCCACACAGCAGGGGTAGACAGTGGCACAAAGACATTCTGGAGGTGGCAAAACAGAAAAGGGCCCAAAGTGACAATGACACAGTAGGGGTTCGGCAGAGCCACAGCACAGCATGGGTCAAAAGTGGCACAATGACATTCTGGAGGTGGCAAAAATAGCAGCCACAGGGGGCACAATGAACAGGTGGAGGCCACGGTACACGCAGAGTTCGACAGTGGCACAATGACACAGGGGGAGGTACGGCAGCAGCCACAAAGCACATGGGGTCAGACGGGGGCACAAGACATTCTGGAGGTGGCAAAACAGGTGTGGCCACAGAGTGGCACAATGACAAGAGTGGGGGGGCACGCGCAGCAGCATGAGTCAACATGGCACAATGCCAGTGGGGAGGTCACGGCAGCACCCACATCACAGCATGAGCTCAGACAGTGGCCAATGACATTCTGGAGGTGGCAAAACAGGTGTAGGCCACAGATGGCAAAATGAGAGAGTGGAGGGCACGGCACAGAGCATGAGGTCAGACAGGGGCACAATGAACAGTGTGGAGGTCAGGGGCACACCACGAACAGCATAGTCAGCAGGGGGAAAATGACTTTCTGAGGGGGAAAAACAGGTTAGGCCACAGAGGGCACAATGACACAGGGTGGGGGGGAGGGCAGCAGCAGCATGGGGTCAGACAGGGCACAATGACACAGTGGGGAGGTCACGGAGCACCCACAGTAGCAGCAGAGGTCGACAGTGGCAAAATGACATTTGGAAAAGGCAAAACGGGGAGGGGGCCAAGAGTGGCACAATGACTGAGAGGGGAGGTCACGGGGGGCAGCATTAGGTCAGGAAAGGGCACAATGACTTCTGGAGGGGGAAAAAAAGTAGCTGGCCACAGAGGGCACAATAAACACAGTGGGGAGGTCACGGTACAGCAGCATGAGGTCAGGCGTGGCAAATCATTCTGGAGGGGGCAAAATGGAGTAGGCCACAGAGTGGCAAATGACAAGAGGAACACGGCAGCAGCAGCATGAGGTCAACAGTGGCACAATGACACATGTGGAGGTCACGGCAGCACCACATCAGCAGATGAGCTCAACAGGGGCCCAAAATGACATTCTGGAGGTGGAAAAAACGGGTTAGGCCACGATGGCACAAAACAGAGAGTGGGGGGCAGGGCGCAGCGCATGAGGCAGACAGTGGCACAATGAACGTGTGGAGGTCACGGCAGCAGCCACAGCAGCAGATGGGTCAGACAGTGGCAAATGACTCTGGAGGGGGCAAAACAGGGGAGCCACAGAGGGCAAAATGATGAGAGGGGAGGTCACGGCGCAGCAGCATGAGGTCAACAGTGGCACAAGACTTCTGGACTGGAAAACTAGCAGGCCACAAGTGGCACAATGACACAGTGTGGAGGTCAGGGTAGCACAGCATGGGGTCAGGCAGTGGCACAATACATTCTGGAGGTGGCAAAAAACTGGAGTAGCCCAGAGGGGCACAATACAGAGAGTGGAGGCACGGCAGGCGCAGAGGCAACATGGCACAATGACACAGTGTGGAGGTCACGGCGCAGCCACGTAGCAGCATGAGGTCAGACAGTGGCACAATGACATTCTGGAGGTGGCAAAACCAGGACGAGGCCACAGAGGGGCCAATGACTGAGAGTGGGGTCACGGGGGGGCAGCATGAGGTCAGACATGGACTACATTCTGGAGCTGGCAAAACATAGCAGGCCAAAAGGTGGAACAATGACAAGTGTGGGGGTCAGGGCAGCAGCAGCATGAGGTCAGCAGTGCACAATCTCATTCTGGGGGTGGAAAAAAACTGGAGTAGGCCACAGATGGAACAATGACAAGAGTGGGGGGCACGGCAGCAGCAGCAAGGTCAGACAGGGGCAAAATGAACAGTGTGGAGGTCAGGGCAGCGCCACAGCAGCGATGGGGTCAACAGGGGGCACAATGACATTTGGAGGTGCAAAACCGGTGTACCCACAGAGTGGCAAAATGACAGAGAGTGGGGGGCAGGCAGCAGCGCAGAGGTCAGACATGGCACAATGAACGTGTAGGCACGGCAGCACCCACAGAAAGCAGCATGGGTCAGACAGGGGCACAATGACTTCTGGAGGGGAAAAACGGGTGTGGGCCCACAGACGGGCAAAATGACAGAGAGGGAGGGCACGGAGCGCAGCATGGGTCAGACAGGGGGCACAATGACACATGTGGGGGGTCACGGCAGCAGCCACAGCAGCACATGAGGTCAAACAGGGGCACAATGACATTCTGGAGGTGGCAAAACAGGGGGAGGCCCAAGGGGCACAATGACTGAGAGTAAGGTCACGGGGGCAGCAGCATGGGGTCGGCAGTGGCAAAAAAGACATTCTGGATGCAAAACATAGCAGGCCCAGAGGGGGCACAAAACACAGTGTGGAGGTCAGGGGTAGCACAGATAGGTCAGGCAGTGGCACATACATTCTGGGGGTCAAAAACTGGAGGGGCCCACAGAGTGGCACAATGACAGAGATGGAGGGCACGGCAGCAGCACATAGGCAGACGTGGCACAATGACACAGTGGGAGGTCAGGGCAGCAGCCACAGCACGCAGAGGTCAACAGGGGCACAATGACATTAGGGAGGTGGCAAAAAAAGCAGTAGGCCACAGAGTGGCCAAAAGGGACAGAATTTGGGGAAACGGCGGCAGGAGAAAAGCAGAGGTAGAGAGGGGCCAGTGCACAGTGTGGATGCCCACGGCCCCAGCAACAGCAGCGCTGAGGTCATAGGGGGCACAAGACAGAGTGTTGGGGTGGGGCAATACCACCCCGGGGTAAAGATGGGGGTGGGCAGAGGGGGAAAACGCAGCAGTTTTTGGCACAGGCGGGTGGCGGCATCAGAATAGTGGGCTGAGGCAGGTAGTTTGAACCCAGACTGGCCTAAAGCATTGGGTTGGAAATCCTGTCAGACCTTCAGAGGGGGGGGCGTGCCGCACATAGGCAGGGGCCAACTGACTCGGAGGATTTCCCTATAGTTTTAAGTTTGTCCCCCCCTCTAAATGCTGGGAAAAAGGCTCCATTTTGGCCCGGTAGCGAGGGTCCAATATGGGGGGAGAGCCAGAATCACCCCTTTGCCGGATGCGACATTGGGCTGTCACTAGCCGGGCAAATCAGCATGTGCGGGCCATCTGCAAAGTGACTCCGGGGGGCTCCCGCCCCCTTTCCCACTGTATTACTCCACGGGCTTGCGGGTCATCTCCCTGTCCCCTCATCCCCATCTACCTCCCCCACTGTTCTGCTCCTCCTCTCTTGTCACCGGGGTAGAAAATCCCTCTTTTCCCCAGAAAATGCTTCTGCTCCAAATTCCCTTCCTCCTCCATTTCAGCCCCAGGGGACTCATGGGGCCGCGAGATGTGTCCCACATCTCCTTCCCCCTGCCCAGACGATTTTTTCAGATCTTTTCCAGGAATAAGCAGGGAAAAACGTTTTTCACCCGGCCCTGGCGACTGACAAATTTTGGCCTCCTCGAATGGCCTCAACAAACGGCAGGTCACCATGAGCTGCCACTGGTGACATCAAGTTTCACAGGGGGGTACTCCTGTCCGCTTTGGGTCATCAAAAAATCTTAATGGCCTTTCTCTGTTCATACAGTCCGGGCCAACATTGGGAGGCTGGGAAATTTCCAAAGGGTGGAAACATCGATATCCAAATTGTTGGGGAGGCCCTTTTTGCGCTGCAACTCGAGGAGGGGGTTTTTCCCGGCTTGTACGAATGGATAAAGTGCATGCACTTTCCCGGCCCTTTTCGAATCTTCTGAAATCTGTGGAAACTTCAGGAACCTTTTCCAACCCAATTGAACACATGCGCCATGCAGGGGGGCATGGACCATCCCCCTCTGCAGTGCGGAACCATGTTCCCCCCATTGTCCTCACCATGGTTCCGATTTGCAGTTTGGGGCCCGGGGAAAGCCACACATCGATTTCTTCTGCAGACGCGGAGCAGTTCCTCCCCTGTGTGATTAGTTCGCCGAGGGAAGCCAGGTGTAGAACTGCGTGAAAACCGCTGTGCCCCACCTTGTGGTTGTGGAGCGTACTTGTTGAGGCGGATGGGGTGTGGTGGGGAGGAGGGGAAGTGGAATTTTGGGGCAGGAGCCACATTTTTACAAGTGGGGAGAAAGCGGGGGTCTCCCGTCCCCAAATTGTTGGGTCCTGGGGGGAAGCACATTCACCCTTGGGGCCCTAAAAGGGCATAACTGGCCCCCACCGAGTTACAGCTCCAGACGTCCGCGCTGCCAGACCTTTGGGAAAAAACCGATAACTCAAGGACTGGGCCCCCTTTCTGTTCTACATATTTATGAAGTGCTGGTTCTGCCTTTTTGGGAAAAAAAATTACGCTTGGAACTTCCATCTCAGCTCGGGACAAGCTATTAGTTCTCTGAACGGGCAATCCACCATTTGGAAAGGAGGGCTGCAGTACCAACAACTTGGGCAGGAGCCGGGCCTGTGCACCTTAGGATGGTTGGACGCATACTGTTGTCTCTTTTCAATGCCTCACTGAACGACTGCTGGCGCCTGATAGCGGGACAGGAGATCTGGACCGGCGGCGGGAGATGGACCACCACATTGAAACCCCGTTTCTCCCAGGCCACCGGATGGTGCCTGCATGGTTTACGCAGGGGTGGTCCAATGTTAGCTCCCTGGGCCCCGCTTCAATTTCTGCCCCAATTCTAATTAACCCATATTCGGCTCCTCCCCGGGGTCTTAGCAAAAAACTGCCACCCCGCCCAGTAGTGATTTTACGCCAAACGTCCGCACTGATGACTACTACCGCCCGCTGCCTCGCGAGCCCCTTTTTTGGACCGCGAAGGGGTTTTCCAGCCCCTGGCCCCTTTGGGTCCCCCCCCCTCGCACTGTGCTATCCCGCTGACTCACGGGCCCCACAACCCCCTTGCTGCTGCGCCCCTCCTACGCGCAAGTGACATCCCTTCTCCTACGATGAGAAGCCCTTGCTTCACCCCTCCCAAGTGCGGTCGGTACATATCACTATTTGTGTTTTTTCCCTCACTGCGTCCTCATCACCGGTCTTGGGATCCAGGGTGACCCCTCACAACTGAACCCCCCCATGCCACTCTCAAATCATACTTTTTTCCGCCTACTGCAAGAAGCAGGGGATATAGGCCCCCTTTCTTCGCTGCCAAGTACTGTACTGCCCTCCTCAAATTGTTCATCCTCGCATTAGTTGTGCTGAGCTTTGGTTTGGGGTTGTCAGATTTCATCGGGAGGAAGGGATAACCTAGTCAAAACCCAAACAAAACCCTTGGGTTGCTGAACAACACATGGGCCCCTAATGACAGCGGGATTTTTGGGCCCCAGAGGGACCCCCCTGCTGCGACGTCCCCTTGGTGGCGACCTGGGGCCGTTCCAGGAAAGTTGTGCCACTGCCCCCTCGCAGGTGCAAGCCCGCCCCTCCGTTCTGTTGACATATGTTTGTTCTAAAATGTACAGACACTGTTTGATGAAGATATCGTTTATGATAAATATACCTGTTTTGACTCCAAATAAACCAGTAACAACTTGGGTAACCTTGGGTATAAATTGCGCTCCACAAATGGCCCGGAAAAAAATTTACTTTTTTATGTCCGTTTAAAACTCGTGTATTTTACTGAAAGTAAAGGGTTAATTAACTTCATATGAATTATGCTACAGAATTTCTTTTGTGGCGGTGAAAAAGAAAGTTTTTTTTTACTGATGCAACTGCATAAAAATACTTAGTTTTAAACCCCTTGGGTTAAAATTTCGGCAAAGAAATTTACACCCCAAAATTAGCTTTGTAGGTTACAATGGGTGTTTTTTTACGCCCCACAACAAGAGATAAAAATTTAATTAACCTTTTCTTGGAATTTGCTACAGGAAATTGTATTAAATTTTTGGGGTGAAAAAGACGGTTTTTGGAGTCACCCCAGCTGAAAAACAATGCTTTAAATTTTCCCTGGATGTAAAAATTGCGCCAAAGAATTGAGCCACCACAAACTACTATTTGTAGGTGTTACAAACCGTTTTTTTCAAACAACAAGAGTAAAATTGAATTAACCTTTGCTTTTGAATTAGGGTACAGGAAAAAAATATTAAAATTTTTGGGGGTGAAAAAAACGGTTTTTTTTGGGGTCACCACAGCGAAAAAAAACGCTTAAATTTAAACCCCGGGATGTAAATTGCGCCAAAGAATTGAGCCCCACAAACTCTACTTTGTAGCGTGTACAATGCCGTGTTTTTTCGTACACAAAAAAAGATAAAATTGTAATTTAAACCCTTTTCTTGTGAATTAGGCTACAGGAAAATTATATATTTTTTCAGTGAAAAAGACGGTTTCTTGGGGTCACTCAGCTGAAAAACAACGCTTAATTTAACCCCCGGGTGTAAATTGCTCCAAAGAATTGACGCCAAAAAAGAAGTGGTATTTGATTGTAAAAAACTGTTTCTTTAAATGAATACAACAGGGAAATGGTTAGATCCCCCTTGGTATTCAATGTGCTGTGAGAAAATAGGATTTAAAGTTATGCGCTGCATGGACGCACACGGGTTTCAGATCCAATACCCAAAAAATCAGAAATAGAAGTTAAAAGAAGAGTCTTGAGACAACGGACACCCCACAAAAATCGTGTGTAAATACAGTTCTTTTGTAAGAGCTATACAAACACCCCGCGCAACCTTCCCTGATCAACAGGAGAGGATGTGACTCCCACGTCGCCCCGGGCTAATATAGTGCGGGGACGTCACAGAATCCCCGGGCTCTGATTGGCTTCATCTCGACATGCAAGCAGGCTTGCCCTTTTCCCCCCCAAAGTTCTTGCCCCATTAACCCCTGGCTGCAGCCCCTTTTATCAATGAAAAGCACACTTCGTTCACCCCCAAGTACCCAAATTTTTTACTTCGTTCAGAACCGAAGTTTTCCTGAAATTCTAAACGAATTCCACTTCGTTAGAATCAATTCTCCCATCTCTAGTCACCATGACCCAGTCTAGAGAGTCCAAGAGGTATCTACCAAAAGAGACTCAACAGACATGGAAAACTGCTCCCTAATAGTGTTGAGCGATTTTTATCGACAAGTTGAAATCGGCAAGGTTTTTATGGTGACCCGAAATATTTCCGGGATCATGGCGGAATAATTAAGGTTAAAATCTGAGCATCATCTATTAATAGATCGCCGCCTTTTTCGGCGCTTCCTGTAATTTTGGCGGCCAGCAAATCAGATTACAGAATAGAGCAGGGTGAGATGTGTGTGCACTCATAAACTGGGATTGTATGGTTGCGATTGGCTGGAAAATCACATGACCTCGTTTTACATAGAACATCGTTTCATGTTTCAGCCTCAGTGTCTCTCAGCGTCTCATAGGGATAGGACCTGCGCTCTGCCTGTGGCCAAACAGCTCAGCGAAATTAGTCTATTTCTGAACAGAGAAACCTCTACTATTAGCTGTGATCCTTCCAATTTTGTTAGATTAGGTATTTGAACATTTTATTTAGTTAGCTAGAGAATTTTAAAGCAGCATCTACCGCTGTAAATTCAGGGGGGTGGGAGGGGGGGGGGGGCCCGCGGGCGAACACAGACAAGCTCTATCTATAAAGAACACTGGATAAAGTTCACCAAGACTTATGTAGACATTGTAGTGAATATTTTATTTTTTAAAACATTTTTGCTATTGAAATATTTCCTGGATTTGGGCAGCCTGAACTTATATTGGATACACATCATTTCTAGTAACTGCAGGTCTCTTTGTTAGCTTTCAAAACTCCACTTTTATTATCATATACATTTCAGATTAGGTGTTCATTTTCAATTTAAACCCATTAAAACCTGTGACTGTTGATAAATTTCCCCCTTGCAGTTAAATTACAATACAGCAATCTTGTAGTCAGCACAGGTTGTTTGTTGCCAAAAATACCGTTTATTATACCAAAACATAACAATTACGTGTTTTTTGACTTTTGCGCACCCAGCATTGTTCATTGACGCAGCATTTTACGTAATCTTAAAACAGCAATTCTATATTCACCACAGTGGAATTGAAAGGTGCAAAAAATATCGTTTATTATACCAAAACATAACATTACGTGTTTTTTGACTTTTGCGCACCCAGCATTGTTCATTGACGCAGCATCTACGTAAATCTTAAAACACAATTCTATATTCACCACAAGTGAATTGAAAGGTGCAAAAAATATCGTTTATTATACCAAAACATAACAGTTTACGTGTTTTTTGACTTTTGCGCGCCCAGCATTGTTCATTGACGCAGCATCTACGTAAATCTTAAAACAGCAATTTTATATTCACCACAGGTGAAATTTAAAGGGCAAAAATACCGTTTATTATACCAAAACATAACAGTTACGTGTTTTTTGACTTTTGCGCACCCAGCATTGTTCATTGACGCAGCATCTACGTAAATCTTAAAACAGCAATTCTATATTCACCACAGGTGAATTGAAAGGTGCAAAAAATACCGTTTATTATACCAAAACATAACAGATACGTGTTTTTTTTGCAGTTTTGCCCAGTCCAGATTTGTTGATAGACACCTTGCAGTTAAATTTGAATCCAGCAATTTTGTTTTGATTAGAGGGATTTGAGAATAGCTGTGATTTGCCGTCTTTTCATAGTTTCATAGTTTCATAGTTTGTAAGGCTAAAAAAAGACAAGTCATCCATCTAGTTCAGCCTGTTGTGCTAAGGTGTTGATCCAGAGGAAGGCAAAAAACCCCCAATGAGGTAGAAGCCAATTGTCCTCATTTTAGGGAAAAATTCCTTCCTGACTCCAATCTGGCAATCAGAAAAATCCCTGGATCAATGACCCCTCTCCTGAATCCTAGTCACTATAACTTGTTATATTATTACGCTCCAGAAATGCATCCAAACCCTTTTTGAACCGGTTATTGAATTCACCATGACCAGTCCCTCTGGCAGAGAATTCCATAGTCTCACTGCTCTTACAGTAAAGAATCCCTTTCTATGTTTATGTAGAAACTTTCGTTCCTCAAGACGTAAAGGATGCCCCCTTGTTCTAGATACAGCCCTGTGTATAAATAAATCTTGGGAGAGATCTCTATATTGACCTTTGATGTATTTAAACATATTTATTATGTCCCCCCGAAGCCTTCTTTTCTCTAAACTAAATAACTCTAATCTTGCCAATCTTTCTGTGTACTGTAGTCCACCAGTCCTTTTATTATTTTTGTTGCCCGCCTTTGTACCTGTTCAAGCTCTACAATGTCTTTCCTGTGCACTGGTGCCCAAAACTGTACACAATATTCCATTTGTGGTCTAACCAGTGACTTGTATAATGGGAGAATAATGTTCTCATCATGTGCATCTATGCCCCTTTTAATGCACCCCATGATCCTATTTGCTTTGGCTGCTTGCTGACTGACAATGGCTGCTACAATTATGTTCTGTACACCTGGATTCCCAAGTTCTTCTATGTCACTTTTACCCAGTTTATTTCCATTTAACATGTATCATGTAATGGTTTTATTCCCCATGTGCATAACCTTGCCTTTTATCAGTGTTAAACCTCATCTGCCATTTCCACTGCCCAGGCCTACCAACTTATCCAGATTCCCTTTGTAATAACATATATCTCTATTGTGTTGATTACTTTACAGAGCTTGGTATGGTATGCATAGATACGATATTCTACTGTGTATTCCTGTGTAAAGAGCTATTAAATGAAAATGTTAAAGAGGATTAGGGACCCAATACTGACCCTTGTGGTACCCCACTAGGAACAGGATCCAGTCTGATGTATTGTACCTGTTAATTTTACTACCCTTTGTTTTTTCTATCAGTGAGCCAGTTACATTACCCACTTGCACCACAATTTCCCCCCCAGTCCAAGCATAAGAGACTTTCCAAAATCTATTCCATACCTTTCAAATTTTTTTTTTATAGTTCTGACCATGGAGCGATATGCAGGTGGTACGCGAGCAAAGAGGGGGGTAAGAACATGGAGGTTGAGGTACGAGTGAGGTGCTCCTTCCAAGTGCGGCGGTCAAACACGCTATGCCAGCGGGATCGTCAGTTGCAGTGTCCGGTCAGGCCTGTCATCGCTGGGTCAGGGCCCTGTGAATCTAAGTATCAAACATCATCGCCCAATCTGTCCTTTAGGTGGTTAATGCAACCTGCATATAGCAGTCTTAACTCCCGTCCTCGCAGGTCACGGCCACAAATGTCGTCATCAGCATCATCAGCATCCGTCAAGTATGAAAGCAGCCCGCAAAGGTCAACTCGTTGTTCCCACACACTGTGGATAATCCATTGTCTGATAGACCTCTTTGATGATATTAAAAAATGCGGTTGGGTCAGAAGGCATGTTTAAAAAGATCATGAGGATGATTTATAGCTGCTACTGACGCCCAGTTACTGGATGCCATCAGAGGGGTGAAGGAAGCCGGTCAATCGGCAAAAATCACGGAGCGGTCGGCAACGCCTTGAAGGTGCCCCTTGCTTGTAGCCCGCAGCTTCTTGATGCAGAAAGTAGGACGACCAAGTCACCTGTGTTGATGCTGATGATGATGAGACCATTGCGGATCCATCCTGGTTTTTACGGACAGATTGTGGCTTGCGAGCGCTTATTCAGTCGGACGAGGAGGAAGACGATGGGGTAGTGTCAAAACCGGTCCCGCCACAAAAAGGAGAGGGCGGTCGCAGAGTCCGCTGTTATGATTCCGCCAGCCTCGGTCAGCGCAAACCCCCCGCTCTCGCTTATTCGCCGTTCAAAAAGGTCCAGGACTCTCAAGCTTGGGCCGTCTTGAGCAAGCCTCTGATTCACCCAGCGTTTGTCATATGCCGCCTTTGCCGTTAAACGCATAAGTAGAGGCATAGACCTTAAGTGGTTAACACCACCAACATTGTATATCACATGCAGTCGAATGCATGTGTCTGGAAAATAGAGGGAACACTTGGCCAAAAAAGGCCCAGACGTCGCCGGGCCTCAACCAATATCACTCCTACTGTCTCGCCTCATCCTCCTCACGCTCTCCAACCATGAGTTCCTAAGCTGCCATGTCTTCTCAGAGTCCATGATCAGGATTCATGCCTCCGCTTCAGCCCTCCACCGTCGCGACGAGTACCACCAGCACCACCAGAGACCCATCCTACCCATTTCCTTACGCCAGTTTGACGACATGCCACGCCATACAGTGGCCAGTATAGCAGCCAGCCTTCTGTCTTCCAGGTTTGGGGCAGAAGATAAGAAACACTTTAACCCTAACCATCCCAAAGCCAAAAGCCTGAATGTCGGCATTGACAGGCTTTTGGCCCTTGGAAATGTTGCGGATCTTTAAGTTGGTGACTTAGATGGGTTCCGCCACGTCATGGCCCTCGCCTGACCCCATAGTACCTGATGCCGAGCTGGCATTTCTTTGCCTGAAAAGCCATCCCTGCCCTGGCCAGCCAAGGGTCATCTAAAATTTCAAGCACGTTTTGTTGCCCATCTGTGTCCAGAAAATCCATCTCACCACCGACACATTGACTAGTAAGCACGGCCAAGGCCGCTATATCTCTGTGACAGCTCACTGGGTGAGATGGGTGGTGGATGTCTCTCGGGGGTGACTGTGGCTCTCAGGCTCGGCGCACGCTCTTCAAAAACCGCAGGGATGGTGCAGGGTTTCCTTCCCCAAGGTCTCGGTGGGATCACGTGCCCCTGAGACACCAGGCCGTGTTGATATTAATCTGCACTTGGAGGACCGTCCACACCACAGGTTTAGGAGCTGTGGACGGCCTCCGCAACCACCGATGGACTGACGCGCTGGCTGGGTGACAGAACCTTGCGCCAGGGCTAAGGTGGTGTGCGTAACGAGCGAAATCTGCTGGCCGCCCTTAAGATCGGTAGGCTGGAGCAAATCCCTTGCCCTGGCCACCATGTCATGAACCTTGTCGTCCAGAATTTTCTATTGATGCTTCCGGGTTCTGGACTGCCTGCTGAAGAAGGCTCGAGGTCTGATGGTTCGCTCTTCCGCGTTCACACCATGCTCATCACGGCCTGGCTGCGTTGCAGCGTCAGCTCGGCCTCCACGTCAACCGTCTCACATTGTTGAGTGGCACACACGCTTGGAATTCCTCCCTCCACCCATGCTCCAGCGATTGTCGGCAGCAGCGCTATGCCAGTACGCAGTACGAAGTGACACATGGCTGACAAGCAGCGGTGGGACCTCGGGGTGTTTGGAACCTCGAGAGTGGAGGCAGGTGAAAGAGCTCTGCCAACCATCCTTGCCAGTTTGAAGAAGCCCACCTAAATGGTCAATGCGGACAATGCACTTGTTCTAGCATGAGCATTGTGGTGATTTAGTTCTGGAGCGATCGTTGGACACTCTGAAACAAACTGGTCCCGCCAGCGACGGAGGAGGAGGACGGACACAGAATGCGGTCACAGAGCTTTCTCTCCGTCAAATCCACAAGGCCCGAAGTTTCACGTTTCATTCGGTCTTCATTAGGGCAGTGGTTCGGGGTGGTCCAAGAGCTAGTGCAAGGTTGGCGAATTCAGCTCTCAGGGTGATCATATCAGGCAAGGTCAGGGCTGTGTTGAAGCTGTGCCGGAGGCAGCGGAGGAGGGAGGAGGAGGTATTCATAGACACGATGTTACGACGTCCCTGCCTTGGAGAGGGTTGCAGGCGAATTTGAGGCGGAGGAGGTGAAGAATGAGGAAAGATCAGTTTTGCTGGTGCCCCTCGACCCAGTAGGCTTGGGAAATCAAGGCCATCTCTCCACATGAGTGCTTGGATGGCTCCATTTCCTCAAAATGATCCTCGCATTAAGGCCATCAATAAATTTGAACAACAGTTATAGGTGGCCACCCTCTGGATTCCCGGTACAAAACACAACTCAAGCACTTTCCTTCCACCCACCCAAATAGAGAGAAACAGGAAATGGAGACCTTGCTGATTGATCAACTGGAAGCACATCTGTGCGTCTCTTCACGTTCCCAAATGTCACGGTGAAACTACATCAGCGTTAGTGGACTGCAGTTAGAGTGCCAAGTAGGCGTAGCGGGCAGCAGCAGGATTGGTGGCGGAAAAAAGCCTAATGGGTGACCTCGGCAAATCTTTGTTTACACCTCTCCAACGCGAGGCCAATGCAGGGCACAACATCCTACACACAGTGTTCAGCTTTAAGATATGGTGAACGACTATCTGCGTTATCAACACGATGGTTTTTGCATGTGTTCAGACCCATAGACTTCTGGGTATCCAATAATGGTCGAATGGCTCTGAGCTGGGCCGTCTCGCCATAGAGGTGTTGTCTGCCAGCTGCCAGCGTCATATCTGAGCGGACCCGTCAGCACAGCTGGAGGAGTGAGTTATTACAGACTAACGAATCCAGGCTTTCCACAGATATGTGGATCGTTTGTCTTCATCAAGAGATGAATCAGGCAATGGATCTCTGATGATGTTTGGCCCCAATTGGCGTGGTCACTGATTAGTTGCCGGGTCTTACTTCACATTCCTTTTCAAACAGTAATGGTCCTCTGAAAATCTTTTTTTAAAATGTTCATTTCTTTACTGCAGTTTTTATTCTCTTTTCCTCTTTTATTCTCTTTTGCTTGTGAGGGTGACTGTAAAAAAGACAGCAAGGTTTCATTGACCAACACCGGATTCCATTTACTCTCTTTATCTTAAGAGTTTTCGCCATTTGTCAATGGTTTTGAGGTCTGTTGCTGTGAGATACAGCTATAATTATGGTCCTTTGGAAAGAACAGAAATGTGGCTTCTAAGTGGCATTTCTCCCTCACTATTTTTATAGTGGCTGTGAAGTCATATTGATAATTTTTTGGAGGTCTGTTGCTGTGTGATACAGCAATAATCATGGTCCTTTGGACAGAAATGTGGCTTTAAGTGGCATTTCTCCCTCACAATTTTAACAGTGGCTTGAGAAGTCATATTTATAATTTTTTTTGGGGTTCACGTAAGCTGTGAGATACAGCATTAAATCATGGTCCTTTGGAACAGAAATGTGGCTTCTAAGTGGCCCATTATCTCACTCACAATTTTTAACTGTGGCTGAGAAGTCATATTTATATTTTTTGGCGGTCTATGTATCTATGAGATACAGAATAATCTGGTCCTTTGGAACAGAATTGTGGCTTCTAAGTGGAATTGCTCCCTCACAATTTTACAGTGGTGAGAAGTCATTTTTTATAATTTTTTTGGGTCTGCTGCTTTGAAATTGCATGCATACTACAGGTCCTTTTATAAAAAATGATGTTTCTAACGACATTTGTTCTTCACATTGACCAAAGTGGCTCAAGGGTCATGCTTTGAATTTTTGGGGGCTTTTTGCTTTGGAAATGCGCAATAATAAGGTCAATTCTAAAAAATGTGTTTCTAACAGACACTTGTTTCATTCACAATTGTCCAAAGTGGCCTCTCAAGGGTCATGCTTGAAATTTTTGCGGGCATTTGCTGTGACATGCAGTAGCTATCTACAGGTCATATTCTAAAAAAATGTTGTTTTAACAGACATTTGTTCTTCACAATTGTCGAGAGTGGCTCTAGGGTGATGGTGTGCTGTCAGAAACAGGAATAGGTAGGACATGTTAATGGCACATATTGACATAAATGACTTGTTTTGCAAGATTTTTAACATAGCTTTCAATCCCTGTATTGAGACAACATATAATACAATTGAAAAAAATAGAGAAACAATGACATGGTGGGATCCATCTATTTTAAAATAATGTGGTTTTCTAGAATTTAAACTACTAAAATATTGCATGTACAAAAATAGCTGTAAAAAAAATTCCCCTGATTGTACAAGGGAGGTACAGGAAAACTTGTCCAGATGTAGGTTATTCAGAGGACCATGGAGTATGGAGCTCGACAGAGAACAAAGTACAGAAGGAAAATTTTCCTCCAGCACGTTTGAGTAAAATGAGAAAAAGAATGGCCAAGCAAATGGGCAAACTGGGTGTTAAAAAGGAGCGTTAACCACCAGTTATTTCCAAGTAAAGCTCAATTGGTCCACACTCATACGGAGGGGCCAAGCGCTACCCAGGGTACTGACGGTGTTTACTGTGGTTAGGTGGGGAGTTCTCACACTTCGCTTCCGCTCTTTCTGCTTCAGCACGTCAGTTTTTTGTTTGCTGCGTCATCAGGGCATTTTAACCTGTTTGTTATTAGGGATGATGGGACGCAGCCTGGGCTCTCACCGCACCCTCTGTATACTCCGCCTGGGTCAATGCTGTGGCACGGACAGTTCTATAGTCAATGTCCAGTTCAACTATAATGGTGGTTGAAAGACTCCTTTTTCCGGCACATTTGTAATCTGGGGGTCAGGGAACCAGGTTTAATGGTCATACTGTGGGCCTCCAGGACAGGGTCAGTTATATTCCAGTTCAACTTAAAATGGTGGTTGAAAGACTCTTTTTATGGCACTTTTTAAACTGTGGTAGACAGTTTATGGTATTTGCGGTACAGGACTGTATAGTTAGTGTCCAGTTCAAACTAAAATGGTGGTTGAAAGATCTTTTTGCGGCACTTTTTAAATCTGGGGGTCATGCTGGTTTGGGGCTCATGCTGCGTTCCAGGGACAGGGATAATTCATTGTCCAGTTCAAGTAACATGATGGTTAAATCTTAATGCCTTCTGGCACTTTTTTAATTTGTGGGGATGCTGGTTTTATGGGTCTTGCTGTGCGTACAAGACAGGGATTTGTTGAATGGTCTGGGTGACTTTTTTTCATGTGACTTTTATAACCTAAGTGTGTTGCCAGATGTAGGGCTAGTTCCTTTGATGTTGTGGATTGTTTATTTCAGCTTCTCCAGCCTTGTTTTACGGGTTTGTATTAATGAAGGTGTTGTTGCTCTCCATCAGACTTAATGGGTTCATCGCGCATAATGATGCTCACTATCGAAAACCTTATCGATAAGTGGACGACTATCGAATATCGATCGATCTCGATAGCCAACGCAATCGCACAAAACATAATCCTCTAACTATACATGGTGTTCTCAACACCTTAATTAACCAAAGATATATGAGGGTTAACCCCGGGTCATGAGCTGTTATTTATGAACAAAAATAAAATCAAAAATTGTACAAAAAATTATAATCCCATATTTTCTCCGCTCCACAAGTCCCCGTCCATCGAGTCTAAAAAATAAAGTAAATAAAAAGAATAATTAGACACAAAAAACAAAGAACAGCTTATATTGTTGCCAGCAGCTGATCATATTTATCTCATCTTATTAGATATAGCAAAGTCAAAGTTCCAGGGTCCATTCGGTTTTAATGAGATTAAATTAAAATCTACTGTAATTTCACGTTTCATTAAAGGGTAATTCGGTCACCTCCTCTCTAAGCTGAGGTATGTGATCCACAACCATAATCTTAAATCTCTCTCACAGAATAACCTATGTCCACAAAGTGTTTAGAGACTGAAGGATCCAATTTTTCTTCCTAATGGATCTCTTATGGTTATTTTATTCTTTTTACAGTACGTAAATCGCAATCTAGTTTCCTACATAATGTAGATGGCATGGGCACCACAGGGCTACATAGATTACACATTCTGATTAGCATGAAAAAAAGCTTTGTATTCTGGTAATTCTTCAGATGGTCCCTGGATGTTTGAAAACGGGCTCCTCTGCATAACAAGAACAATTGACACAATTTAAACATGGAAACTGCCCTTTATGGTATTACCTTGTCAAGGATTGTTGGGACCAAATTTTTTTGATGGGACCATAGGATCCTAACTAACTTGTCCCTAAGATTTGGAGGTCTACTGTAGTAAAAAGAGGTGGACACTTGATATTCCACTACGATCAGGAAAAATATGTTTCAAAAAAAAAAAAAATTTGACCAAATGCTTTCTAAAAATATTAATTTAATAGGGATGACTGCCTCATTTTAAGTTGATACAAAATTCCGTTCGTTGTACTTTCTCGTTTTTTTTGCCTTGTACAAGAGTCTGGGTACTTTCAAGAGCGAATCATCGATTAACTTGTGAATTTAGCAATGTGTTAGGGTTTAATTTATAAAATAAATACCCCGCTCACTAAATTTTTTAACCTAATCATGAATGATAGTCTCGCTAAAGTTACATTCATCATCCCACAATTCTCCTGGAACCTCAGCATCTGGCTATAGGTAAGGAGTCGAACAATAGGTTTTGGGTTGAATGAAAGCTTGTGTAGGCTGTAGTAATGTATTTTTTATACGTCTGTTTAGTTACAACACAGTAGTATGGGCCATTATCACAATCTTCACTGTAGTTTGCGTTAGCTGTCTAAGATCTGTATCGAATCATTTGAGTTTACCAGAGTAAACTGTAAATCCTCATCATATGGAATTTCAAACATATGTTAGGAATTGAAACCAACTGATCTTATGGAACCTGTCCAAATGAGGAGTTGTCGATTCTATGTACCGCCACCACTCCAGAACTTTCTGGAAAGTGGGATACATAGACCTAAAGCGTTTCTCAAAAGCTGAAACAAAAATATTGGGATTTGTTAGGGCAACATTGGTGCCACATGGGCCGTACATAAGTTGTAGGTAAAATTTTTCCTGAACATATAAATACTGTACTTGTAAGAACTGTATTCAAAAGACGTCAATTTATATCATTATCAGGATACAGAGAACCTAGCCAAGCATAAAGCTTGTTCCAAAGATTTCAATCAATTTTATGTTTGATAGATGTATATAATCCTTACGATATCGATTGATGCTAAAATTGCACCGTCAGGGGACTATCATATCTTTAATCTTACACAAATCTTCTGTGGGGTCCTGTTTATGTTGATTTAGCTTGTGTAGCAAATGGGCTTGAAAGATTTTGTCAAGGAAAATAGAATTGTTTTAAACCGGGTGCCCCTACCTTGATTCTAGTGGGCGCCTGGAGGGTAAATTTCAGACTCTTGTGAAATTTTTGGTAGTAAATATAGTACAGGGTGACCGGAGTTTTAACTAGAAGAAAGTTCTTTAAACTCTCTATCAATCAAGCCCTCCAATAAAGATTTTTTCAAATAGTATTATCCTTTTTTTCCAAAATTTCCCATTTAGGATCATATGACTATTCTGAAAACTTTAGTATCATCAAAGTTGATCTATTGGCCTCCTTTACTATTGTTCAGTGTCAATAATAACTATAGCCCCACCCTTGTCGGCGGGTTTTATAGTACTTTCTAAATTTGACATTAAATCCTGCAAACCATTACCTTCCATAGATGTCATATTAGGATTGGAAAACTCATGTTGTCTATCCACTGTACGTAATTTTAAAATATCCTGTTTTACCAAAGACATAAAAGTATCCAATGTATGGGAAATTTAAAACATCAGGGGGTAAACTCACTGTTAGAAGACAAATTTAAAGACTTAAAACAGAAACTAGAAGTTTTTTCTGACACAAAGGAACAATCCTCATGATCCTTACACCACACTTTTAACTTTAACTGTAGAAAAAAATGATGAAGATCAAGTTCTAATTTAAACCAATCAATGTCCGGGTTAAGACAAAAAGATAATCCTTTCGAAAATTTAACTTTAACTGTGCATCAGACAATGAATAAGAAGAAATATTTACCACTGAGGAAACATCTATTTCTTTTTCTGTGAGGATTTCTGCATCGTTGTCTTGTTGGCTCTTTGTAGTCTGGTTTTTCCTGGTTCTGTGCCTTCGGCGGCCTCCTCTTCGGGTGTGCTTCTTATACCGTGAGCTGATAAACTGCGGTCTAAGAAAACAGAGTTATCATCCCCATTAAATAAACGAGATGGAACATCCGTTTTCCGATTTTCACGTCACCCTATACGAAGCATCAGTACTCCAAGAATAGACCCTTTCCCTAAACATAGTCCGTGATCACTATTTCCATTTACGGCATTTAGTCTCTTCCAATTCAGATCGAAATTTCTCCCAAAAAACATTTTGCTTATCAAAAAAGATTTTAAAATCCTCTACAGACAGTTCCTTCTTTAGAGGGACAAAAACTTCGGCAATGCGACCCTTCAGAGAAGATTGATCCTTTTGTAAGAATTCCATATTAAGAAGGATAATATCAAAGGCATATTTATTAGTATTTGTTTTAATCAAAATAAAGAAATTCAGAGTCCTGTGTGAACAAGTTAGGTCTTAATTGTGATCTCATACCCCATGGAATTTTATGTTGCTTATAATATTCCCGCATAGTTATCAAGTGTAGCTCAGAAGTCATTTCTTTCTTAGTCAAAAATTCATAATTACGTTTCAACTCTAACAGAAGGTTTATTCATAAATGATGCGTTACCGTCTAGTTCACCTAAAATACGATCAGCGTCCGCTTCAGTATATGCAAAAGCATGGGTAGGAATAGTAGATTGTTACGGGTGTCCCTGCGACCCCCGTGTCGGGTCGCAGGCACACCCGCAACGCCGCAGCACCTCCTGCTGCGGCCGGTGCCGCAGCCGACGCTCGGGCCGTGGACACCCCGGCACGCCTGGGGCTCACTTACCCGTCCACGCCCCTGTTCCCGTCCCGGCGCGCGCACCTGCTGCCGGCCGGGTGCACGCGCGCCCTCTAGCGCGCGGCACTGCCGGGAAATTTAAAGGGACAGTGTGCCGGGGTTTGGTCTCGCCGGGCACGGACCCTATTTAAGGACCTGCCTCTTCCCCAGCACCTTTGCCGAATCGATAGTCCCCCTGTGCCTAGAGGGGAAGCGTTCCTAAAGTGTCTTGTTCCGTTTACTGTGTACCGTACCTTCTGCCTCCGTCCCTTGACCACGAACCATTGCCGCCTGTCCTGACCTTCTTCTGTCCCCGACTTCGAGCCTGCTTCACGATTTTGTTACGCGCAACACCTCGGCTGCCACCGCAAGCAAGTCACGTCAGGGGTAGCGACCTGGATAAATAATCCGCAGCAGAAGTCCATCCCGCTTTGGGCGGGCTCTGGTGAAAAACCGGACCTACTTAGACTCCGCTCCCTGGCGTGGCTTATACCATCGCTTGTGGTTGGTCCAGAGGATCCACTACCACATCCGTAACAGTTCGATTCGGCCATGGATCCCGCCAAGGTGCCTTACCGAGCGTTTTCCGACCTCACTACCACCGTGGCACGCAATCTAAGCAGATCGCGCAGCAAGCGCAACAGCTGAACCAATTGACTACTATGATGCAGCAGCTCCTGGCCACCCCGGGGTAGGGTCTACCTGCTCTCCGTACCCGAAACTCAGGCGATGTCGGCCTACGTGGAAGAAAATCTACGAAAGGGTTTCATCCGCAAATCTACTTCTCCGGTGGGTGCCGGATTTTTCTTTGTGGAGAAGAAAGATGGATCCCTGAGACCGTTCATTGACTACCGTGGTCTAAATAAGATCACCATCAAGAACCGGTACCCTCTGCATTTAATCACGGAACTCTTTGTCCGTCTCCGGGGAGCTAAGGTCTTCTCCAAATTGGGTTTGCGGGGGGCATATAATCTCATCCGGATCCGGGAAGGCGACGAGTGGAAGACGGCCTTCAATACTCTCAATACTCGTGATGGGCACTTTGAGTATCTGGTGATGCCCTTCGGTTTATGCAACGCTCCGGCCGTTCTTCAGAATTTGTCAATGACTATTTTCAGAGACCTCCTAAATGTCTGTGTAGTGGATCTACTTGGTTGGACATCCTGGTATTCTCACTCGATCTGGGATCCCACCAGTGCATGGCGCCTGGTCCTGAAACGAATAATTCTGCGCGAGAAACCATCCTTTAGCTAAACTGGAAAGTGCCTCCTATTTCACAGACAAGCCTTCCTGTTCATTGGATACTAATCTTGATAAGGGGTCTGCTGGATGGATCCCACCTAAAACTCTCTCCGTCTACAGTGGCCCCGACTGTTAGCCTGCGGCCATACAACCGCTTTTGCGGCTTCGCAAATATTACGCAATTTATTCCGCATTTTTCGAGTTTGGTAGCACCTATTGTGGCTCTTACTAAAAATAATGCCAACCGAAAACTGTGGCCTCCGGCCGCCCGAAGCACGCCTTTCAAGTATGGAAGGACAGGCATTCGCCTCCGCCACCGGTGTTATCCCGGGGCCTGATACCGGAGAAACCCTTCTTTCTAGAAGTCGACGCTCCTTCCATAGGGGTGGAGCGCTGCTCACCAAATGGGGCCCAAAGGCAAGACGCGGACCTGTTGGGTTCTTTTCCAGGACACTTCTCACCGTGAGAGAGGACTTATACCATGGGGATCGGGAACTTTTAGCCATTAACATTTCCCTAGAAGAATGACGCCAACATCCTGGAGGGGTGCTACTTTCCCCGTGACATATCTTACCACACACACTGACCACAAAAATCTCCTCTATCTCCGACCAGCGCAACTTGAAAGACCCTCGTCAAGTCGTGAATGGTCTTGTTCTTTGCGCCGCTTTAACTACATTATCACTTCTCGACCGGCAATAGAAGAACATCAAGGGCCGATGCTCTTTCCCGTGCCTCGATGTTAGTGGGAGGAAGGAGGTGGCTCCACAAACATATCGTTATTCCAAGAACATCTGATATCTGTGGCCCCACTAACCTCCAAGGGGGTACCCCCAAGGGAAGAAGTTAGGGCGCCATGCGCTCTGGATGAGGTCCTGGAAAATGGGGTCACTGTTCCTCATTGTGGGACAACCTGGGGTACGGAAAAGGTCCTTGTTCGCTGATTTACAGTGGTGGTTTCTAATGGTGGACCTGTGTCGCTAACGATGTAAAGGACGTTTGTGGGAGCCTGCACCACCTGTGCCCGCAACATGTCAACCTCGCTCTAATAAACTGCGGGACTACTCTACCTCTGCCTGTGCCTAGCTCGTCCTTGGAGCCATATTGCCACTGGTCTTCATAAAGGGACTTACCGCACTCTGAAGGAATTCGGTCTCTGGGTGGTCACTGACCGTTTTTCCAAAATGGCTCATTTTGTTCCTTGCCTGGCATTCCTACTGCGCCTCGGCTCACCAAATTTTTTTTTTAAACACATCATTCCCGTCTGAGGACTTCCCTTACATATAGTCCTAGGAAACGGGGAGGTCCAGTTAGTTTCGAGATTTTGGCGAGGCCTCTCTGCTTCGCTTCTGCAAGTGGAATCTGGACTTCTCTCTGCGTACCACCACAATCAATGGGCAAGTTAGAGAGGGGTGAACAGTACTAGGTACTAATTCTCCGCACACTTCACGTCTGCCATGCAAGATGATTGGTCTGTATACTATCTTGGGGCGTAAATTTTCGTATATTTCCCTGCCCGGGACTCTGATTCCGCTGGGGCTCTCCCTTTTCCATTGTCTTCGGTCGGCATCCCCGCCCCCACCCCTTCACTAACCCTCTGCCTCCTAACGATGTCCCTGCTGTGGACAGTATGGTCCGTGACCTATCCGCTGTATGGAGGGAAGACGCGCGCAGTCCATGCACTTCAGGCCTCCTGCCTTATGAAGACCACAAGCAGGACATAGGAAAAGAAGACCGCCCCTCCTTCTTTGTCCCTGGGGATAAAAGTGTTGGCTGTCTGCAAATTTTATCCGTTTTAATCCCAGCTATAAGCTGGGTCCCCGTTTTTTAGGTCCCTTTGAAGTCCTGAGGGCATTAATCATTTTGGCTACAAGCTCCGGCTACCTCCGACCCAATGCGTATCCCAAACTACTTCATTGTCTTCATACTGAAGACGGTAACCCATAACCGCTTCTCTCTGGTCTGTGGTTCCCCCGTCCTCCGTAAGCTGGTTCACCTAATGTTTTTGCCGTCAACAGGAGGATTTTGGGCCACTAATACTGTTAGGGGCAGACGATTATTTTTTTTTGGTGGACTGGGAAGGGGTTTGGGCCAGAAGAAAGGTCGTGGGAGACGGAGGAGAACTCCTGGATAGGGGTCTCTCTTGTTCTAAGTTCTTTGCGGGCCATGAAAGAGGGGGAGGCCACAAAACAAGTGGGGGTACATGATACGGCCGGTTGTGCCAGCCGACGCTCGGGCGCGGTACACCCCGGCACGCCTGGGGTTCCAACTTAACGTCCACGCCTCCTCGTTCCAGTCCCGGCGCGCGTCCTGCTGCCGGACGGGTGCCACGCGCGCCCTTCTAGCGCGCTGCGCGTCCACTGCCGGGAAATTTAAAGGGACAGTTGCGCCGGTGTGATTGGTCTCACGGGCACGGACCCTATTTAAGACCATGCCTCTTCCCAGCACTTTGACGGGATCGAATTGTGCCGTTGTGCCTAGAGAGGAAGCGATTCCAAGGGTCTTGTTCCAATTACTGTGTACCGTACACTTCTGCTCCGTACCTTGACCACGAAACCTTGCCGCTTGTCTGATCTTTCTGCCTGTCCCCGACTACTCGAGCCATGCTTACGATTTTGTACCAGGCGCAACACCATGGCTGCCAACCGCTAGCACACGTAACATCAGGGGTAGCGGAACCTAGGTAGTAATCCGCCGCAGCAAATGTCCTCCCGCTTTTCGGCGGGCTATGGTGAAACCGGACATACTTAGGACTCGCTCCCCTGGCGTGGATCTATAACCATGCTTTGTGGTGGTCCAGAGGATCCACTTACACATCCGTAACATAGATGAAGATTCATATTCAAAAAAAGGGGTGCAATGGCTTTGAATCAATAATTAATCCACGAATAATAGCCAGCACTTCACTCTGTAGTGAAGGTTAAATGGTGCCAGGCAGTATAAACCTGGATCCAAGGCTCCTCAAAATATACTCCAATGTTAGTCACGGCACTCCAAAAGGTAGGGGGATAAGAAAGGTGTTTCTATTCCTCCATGCCAATTAAAGTGCGACATTTCAACCCCCTCCGGGGCCTTTGTCAAGCAAATGTTACAAGTGAGAAGCTCATTATATTTATTATTACGCATCCAAATTAGTACATAATGTAGTCAATAATATTAAATTACAGTGAATAACCATTGTGACCAATGAAGGTTTTTTGCTCACTATACAGTTGATAAAAGAACCACATCCAACCTAAGTACATGTATTTCTTCTAAAATTGGTACGATCATATCTCAGCATAATTACAAGAATACATAAAAAGCACTTAACAAGGGGAATCAGGGGGCAGAGAAAACAATCAACAAAACTTACATAGCAGGATATTGTATACACGCTGACTTTCTTTGGAGTATATTTAAGGAGCCCCTTGGATCAGGGTTTATACTGCTGGCACCATTTATCTTCACTACAGAGGAGTGATGCATTTATTTTTTTGTGGATTATTTATTGATTCAACATGAGCCTGCACCCATTTTTTTGAATATGAAATATTCATCTACTATTTCGTACCCATCGCTTTTGCATTACTGTAAGCGGTGACGCTGATCGTTATTTTTAGGTGAACTAGACGGGAATAAACACTTCATTTTGAATAAAACCTTGTTACTAGTGTTGAAAGGCTTAATTATGAATTTCTTGACTAGAAAGAAACTTACTTCTGAGCTACCACTTGATAAACTATGGCGGGAATATGATAAGCCACATATAAAATTCACGGGGTATGAGATCCACAATTAATGACATAACTTTGTTTACACAGGGACTCTGAGTTTCGTATTGCGATTTTGAAAACAATTATCTAATAATATGCCTTTGATATCTATCCGTTCTTATTATGAGATTCTTACAAAAGGATCAATCTTCTCTGATAGGTTCGGCAATTGCCGAAGTATATGGCCTCTCTAAAAGAGGAAACCTGTCTGTAGAGGATTTTGAAAATCTTTTTTGATATGGCAAAATGTTTTTTGGAGAATTTCGATCTGGAATTGGAAAAGAGACTAAATGCGTAAATGGTCATAGTGATCAACGGGACTGATGATGAGGAAAGGGTCTATTTACTTGGAAAGTTACTGATGCTTCGTAAATGTGACGTGAAAATCGGCAAAAAGGAAGTTCCATCTCGTTTATTTAAATGGGGATGCTAACTCTGTTTTTTTAAGACCGCAGTTTATCAGCACACAGTATAAGAAGCCCACCGAAGAGGGACGGCCGCCGAAGGCACGAAACAGGGAAAAACCAGACTACAAAGAGCCACAAGACAAAGATGCAGAAAAATCCTCACAGAAAAAAGAAATAGATGTTTCCTCAAGTGGTAAATTTTTCTTCTTTTTCGTTGTCTGATTAACAGGTTAACGTTTATTATCGAAAGGATTATCTTTTTTTTTTAACACTGACATTTGATTGGTTTTTAAATATAGAACTTTGGATCTCATCATTTTTTTCGGACAGTTAATGTTAAAAGCTCGTGGTTATAAGGATCATCAGGATTGTTCCTCTGTGTCAGAAAAAACATTCTAGTTTCATGTTTTATAGTCTTTTAATATTTGTCTTTCTAACAGTGAGATTTACCACCTAATGTTTATTACCAATGCATTGGATACTTTTATGTCTTTGGTAAAACAGGATATTTTAAAATACGTACAGTGGATAGACACATGTGTTTTTCCAATCCTAATTATTTACATCCTATGGAAGTTAATGGTTGGCAGGAATTTAAAGTCTAATAAGAAGATTACTATAAAAACCCGCCGACAAGGGCGGGGCATAGTTATTATGATCAACTTGTAAACTATAATCTAAGGAGGCGAATAGACAACTTGGAGATACTAAAGTTGTCAAGAATTGTCTAATGATCCTAAATGGGATTTTGAAAAAAGGATAATAGCTATTTATAGAAAAAGCTTTATTGGAGGCTTGATTGATAGAGAGTTGAAAGACTTTCTTATAGTTAAAACTACGGTTACCACTGTACTATTTTTATACAAAAAATTCACAAGTGCCTGGAGTAACCCTCCAGGACGCCCAATAGTATCACGGTAGCGGGCTCCAAGTTTTAAACATTTCCTATTTTCCTTGACAAAATCTTAAGGCCCATTTGCTATACACAAGCTAATCCCAATATACTGGACACCACTGAATTTTTGCGTAAGATTAAAGATTTGTATTCCCTGACAGGGTGCAATTTTAGATCAATTCTGATAGCGTTTAGCTTATTTAATCTATCAAACATAAAATTGGATTGAAATCTGTGGAATACAAGCTTTATGCTTGGCTAGGTTCTCTGATCCCTGGAGAAGGTTTCATTTTGATTTTGAATTTCAGTTTTAAAGTAATTATTTTTTGTTTAGGAAAAAATTTTTCCCCACAACTTTTGGGTTTTTGGGGATGGGCACCCTTTTTGGCCCCCCCCTATGCCAATTTTTTTTTCAGCTTTTGAGGAAAGCTTTTGGGCTTTTTCCCACCATTTCCGAATGTTTTGGAGTGGGGGCGGTTTTGGGGGGGGTACTAGGGCGATGTTTCCTCATTTGGACGGTTCCTTTGATCCCGTTGGTTTCATTTCATAACCAAAAATTTTTTTAAATTAAAAGATGAGGATTTTTAAATTTTTCTCTGGATACTAAATGAGTCGATAAAGTTCTTAGACAAAACTCTGAAGATTGTTGATAATGCCCTTTTAATATGTTGTATACTTTAAAACAGATGGATAAAAAAAAAATTTTTTAACCCTACCAAGCTTTCAAACCCCAAACCTATGGGTTTGATTCCCTTAAAATTAGCCCGATGTGAGGGGCAGGAGAATTGTGGATTTTTGAATGTAAATTTTGGGCCTTTTATTGATGGGTAAGGTTAAAAAAAAAAGTGAGCCGGGGATCACACCTAACACATTGCTAAATTCAAATGTTAATCGTGTCGTGCTCTGATACGGACCGACTCTTGTTCTAGCAAAAAATGATAAGTAAACGACCGGAATTTGTATCAAACTTATTAATGAGGACTATTTCAGCGCATATTATAAGATTTTTTAGTATGCATTGTCTATTTGAACATTGGTTTTCCTGATGATTTGGAATTTCAGTTCCCCTCCTTCTTTTTTCCTCACTGTTGAACTCCAAATCTTAGGGACATAGTTAGTTAGATCTATGGTTCCGACAAAAAAATTTGTCAACAATCCTTGACAGGTACATCGCTAGAATGGGCAGTTTCCCATGTTTTATATTGTGGCCAATTGGTTCTTTTTCAATGAAGTGGGGCTCCCGTTTCTAAAACATCAGGGTCCTCTGAAGAATTTCAGATAATATTATTTTTGTTTGCTATTCAGAGGATGGGTTAAATCTATTTCGGTGTGGTTGCCATGCCATCTTACTTTATGTAGGGGAAAGGGAAAATAGATGTGTTTACGTATATAGATTAATAACCATGACATTTCTCCATTAGGAAGAAAGATGGATCTTTTTTTTTTTCAAGTCTCTAAATACTTATGTGGACTTAGGTCACTTCTGAGAGAGATTTTTAGATTATGGTGGTGGATCTCACTTACCTCAGCACTGTGGCGAGGTGGTTGATCCGATAACTTAAAATTCTTAATTGAAAAGTGAATTACAGTGGACTCTTTTAACCTTAATTCGTTAAGAACGATGATGTCTGAACATTTGATCTTTGCGATATATAATAAGATGTGTTAAGATGATCAGATGCTGCAACAATATATGCGGTTCTTTGTTTTTTGTGTCTAATATTTTTTTACTTTTTATGTAAGGTTATTTTTAGACTCGCATGGACGGTGGGAATTGTGGAGGCGGGAGAACATGGTTTTATAAGTTTTGTACAATTTTCGATTTCTTTTTGTTACATGATATTACAGCTCATGTACCGGGGATTCCCTCTCAAACTTTTTCTTTGTGATCTAAGGTGTGGAGAACACCCTTGTATAGTTAGGGTAGCAGTTTTCACTTGTTGTTGAGTCTCTTTTCGGTAGATCCTCCTGGGACTCTCTTAGACTGGGTATCGGTGACAGTACTCTATCTTTTTAACTAAGGATATAGATGCCGCCCGTACCCTCGCCCTATAAACTATGTCTCTTACTTGCCAGTTATTAGCGGGCGCTCAAGTTTCACAGGCGGCTCGGCTCGGAGACGCCAGGGCGATGAGCTCTGTGTTGTTTTGAAGAGTCTCCAGGCACTGAGGTTTTGTTGTAGTTGCGTTGATTGGTTGCATGTTCAGCATACAGTAACATGTTCCGTTCATGCGCGGTGTATCGATCGTGATTCGCGAATCTTGCTTCTTCAGTCGTCTTGTATCTGCAGAATTCAATTGAAACACAATATCAAGGTCTACTTAAGAGGAGCGTAAATCTAGACAGTACGTTCCGTGATGTTCGGCGAATTCAGAGATGTAGAGAGCATACCACATTGCTTGAGTGAGAAAGGGTCTGACATTTCTTCATTCAGAACCCGATGTCTTATGAATACAGAGGCTAGCTAACTATTGAGGGGAAATAGTGGGTCTTTTCCCTGCTCAGATGGGGAGACGTGATAGAGGAAGAGGTAGATGGAGGCGTTCTCAAAGAGCCAGGCATATACTGGCTCTTCAAGGTATGTAGCATCTCCCTCTTTTTAGAAGATATGCGTGGGGAATCCGTATGCTTCTGTGGGATCGCCAACATGAACCCTGGAAGAGTTAGGGAGGATGATAACACCATATATTATTTGACAGACGGACATTATATGAGGATGAAATAAAGATTTTATCACGGCGGTCTTTCTCATTTGTTCCCACAACTCATTTCTGATACCTTTGTGTGGAACAAGGATATTAACTCTTTGTAGTAAGTTTAAGTGGCAAAAATTTGGCAAGCTAAGAGTAAGGCAGGAAAGCAGATTCAAATTGGGGGTGGAGGTGGAGGTTTGTAGAAGGGATTAGAACGTTGAGGAACGAACTTTTGGAAGAAAAATGTTCATCTATTGGTCCTATACTGATCTGGTACCGAAAAGTACTAGGGATATGCCCCCTAATATGAATTGTCAGGAAATCGGATGTGTTTCTAAAATTAATTACATGAGATTGACATATGGCCTGCAAACAGATCACTGATATACAGAACACATTACTCACGTGCAGAGATGGAATCGCTCCAGAGATTAGAGAAAGATCCAATCTATCCTATCCAAACGCATCGATAAGGTCGGGAATATTGTAATCAGACCATAAACAATACACTGAGATGTGTTATAGCTGTTGAATGATAGGAAATTGTTATGCAATATAGAGGAGTGACCCCACCTACTAGATTTTATTGCGGGAAGTTGGAGAAAATTGGTATTGATGACTTGGATAAGGGATTATATCAGATAAAGTAATGTAAGTTCATCTTGAATGGTCATCCTATGATACCAACCTTTTTTACTCTCCCGAAAATCAATAGGGAACAAATACATTGAAGGGAAAGAACGTTCTGTCTCAGGAACATAGACTCTCTATCCCAGAATGCATAGTGTATACGTTGATATAATATTGAGAAAATTTGTAAAGCACTTACCCTCGTATATCCCGTGACACCTCAGATTTAATGATGAAACTGGAAGGAATCTCTTGCGTGGTTACTGTAAAACCATTCTTGCCATCTATGTTGTCTGAGAGTTTATATAGCTGTATACCACATAAATGGGGTTTGTTGGCTGTTGAGTATTACTGCAGTATGTGGGGGGTACAATACAGAGAGAGAGGTGTGTTTGTACTGCATTTATTAGACTTTATTCTAAAGCACAACTACTTCCTGTTTGACTCGAGGATATTTCCACAAGATCCAGGGCGGAACTGCTATGGGGTGCCCGTGTGCTCCCCACATTGACTTATCTCTACCTGGGCTGGTGGGAGGAAAGAGTGGTTGTCTGTGATGAATTGAGGGAATGGACACTCGAGCGATTTGGTTCTGGGGTCGTTTTCATCGATGTATTTTACTTCTGTGGAACGGCACCAGGAGCAACCCTCTTTGTGCAATTTGTACTCAACTCTTAAACAATTATGTATTGGTTTAAAAATTCACCTTGCGTTGGATATTAGACAAACTGACCTTTTCTAGTTGTTGAGATTCGGAGACAGA
Source organism: Phyllomedusa bahiana (assembly GCA_025379985.1). Lineage (NCBI taxonomy): Eukaryota > Metazoa > Chordata > Amphibia > Anura > Hylidae > Phyllomedusa > Phyllomedusa bahiana. The sequence continues at coordinate 53,551 of JAODAL010006628.1, forward strand.
GAAGAAGAGAAGAACCTCAAATGGGACCTTGAGTTACACCGTATTTTCAGGAAACAAACTCGCCTCACACAAATAGTCTGCCTTCACTGGCATAGCCACAACCCCTAATTGAACTGAAGATGGGGTTATACCTAGAGGGCAGTTTCTTAGAGTGAAGCGAGAAACTGCTCACATAGGGAATGACTTTTTTAGACAAGCAAGTGAATTGGATCAGAGATTCTCATCTCGTGGGTTACCAATTGAGTAAGGTCGGATAGCATTGAGTATGCTAAGCAGAATGGGAACGAATCGGGACCTACTGGTCCAAAAAGTAAAAAGATCGAGAGGATCAGAAAATAGCAAGGATTATTACACATTTGATAACAGGTCTAATGAGATGAGGAGAATATTGAGAAATATTGGGGTATTTTTGCTCGACAGAAAATGACCCTCTCTGATTTTTACACTATAAGAAACCAAAATTAACATTACCGACAGTGGTAGGTCCTGCGGGGACAGATTTGGTTCATCAATAATTTTGATCCCCTAGAAGGATGGGTACACTGGCTGGACTAAGTACGACCTAAAGGCTTGTTCAGATGCGCGTGATAATTGTGTGGCTTGTCCTTATATAACAACAAACTTACTCATACTGTGATCAGAGTGGTTAGGAGTATTTCCTAAGAAGATTTATCAATTGTAAATCGGAGGGTTTAGTTATACCTATGTATATGTGAATGTAATCTTAATTATGTTGCAAAAACAGTTCGCCAATTTACGTCGTAGGATAGGAGGGAAGATCAATCTAGGTGATATACGGCACAGAAGGTGACAGCGATTGCTCGAACATATATGGGATATACATAATGGTGATACCGACTGTTTGCAAATTTTTGGTTATAGCGATTGTTACGTCCCTGCCTAGAAAAGGGTATTTGGATCAGAAAATCCTGAGAATGGAAAACACATGGGGATGTTCAGACTAAAATCCGTAAATCAAATGGATAGAAATGAGTTTATTAACAATTTGGATGCTTTTTGTAAGCTTTTTGCCCTTGTTTGCTGGTGGTATTATTTGTGTATTGTCATAAGCGAATGGAGATATTGGACCATGAGTTAGTCTTTACTCACAAGGTATTTATCAAATTTAGCCAAAATAAGGGATCACATCTATTTAATTCCCTGTTTACTTTATTTCTTCTATTGTTTTTTTGTGCTTGCCTTTTCTATACTTACCTGTATTCTCACCACAGCGATCGTTAGCTGAGTGCTTCATTTTGGAATAATCTGCTTATATATGTCGCAAGGCTTGGCCATCAAAACACTACCCTTATATATTTTCCATTATATTTATGAGGAGGGTATTACTGTGGGGCGCGGGCAGAGTGTGCACATTACTGGTGCACTGGTGATATGCGCGTGTGCTCTTTACTATTGGAATACCGGCGCCGGTGTGGATGCTAGAGGTTGTTCCGGAATGATAATACAGGACCGGAACCTACGTAGATGCGCGTTTGCGCACCTGAGCATTATGGTTTCCTCTGGGGATCAAGTGCTGGTGCGCTTACGTACCTGTAATGATGGGACATTGATAAAGTGATGCGCATTTGTTTGTACGTTGTCCTAGCTACAAGCATGTGGGCGCCGGAAGTGACGTATGACTGCGCATGCGCAATGCGTATATCGAGACGCCGAATGACGCTCACATGTTTGTATGGCGCCATGGTTACTAATACAGGAAATAGGTAGTTTATGCTGGCACGTTATTAGGAGGGTGTATTTAAGGAGGTCTTGGCTTTACTTATCAGGACGCTCCTACATCAGGGCGCCAACTCTTTTCAGTTTTCATATCAAGCTCCCAATGATTGTTACCTTAGGAGAGGGGAAACCGCGTAGGGAGATTTTCTGGCCCATTGATGGGATTTATCTTTAAACAAATGGAACGATAAGTATTTGATATACTTTTTTGCAGGATAGGGGGAATAGAGAGGACTGACAGGGTTAGTTTTTTCCCTTGGTAGGGCCGTCTCATCAGGGTCGTTTACCCCTTTAAGTACCTTTTAAGGGTTAGAATAGGCGTTGGTTACAGGGATAGTAAATGGGAGATATAGTTTTTTATTATGATTTGGATTTGTTGGCGGCGTATATTGGGCCTTACTTATCGGTTACTATTAGCTCCTTCACTGTACTTGCCCTATGTGGTCACTTATCGCTTATGTATGTATCTATTTTAGATGTGAGTATCCAACAATAGGGGTTAGTAAAGTATATTTTAGGAATTTAATAATAAAAATTGTAGTTTTTATTGGGTTTTTTCTGCCCCCCATCTTTTTTTTATTTATTTTTTGGATTGTGTTTAGTTTACCCAGATAGGTCTTGGGAGATATTCTGACAGTGAAAAAAAATCTCTTATTGTTTGTGCTATCGCTTATGGCTAGTTTGGGGCTTTCTAACTTGGTCCAGTAAAGTCTTGATCAATGCGGCAGTAGAAGCTAAAAAGGCATTTCTGATTGTGATTTGGATACAGAGGGCAACAAAGTTGTGGTTTCAATGTAGCACTTTAGAAATCTTCCACTGGTTTTAGAAAATAATATTAAATCGTTGGTGGGAGGTACAATCACTGGAAAATTATATTAAAGGCAGGAATAGTTACCAAAGGCCTGCGTAAGTCCACGTGAAACAGCTTGGTGGTCGTGTACACAGCCCTAAACTGGACCAAGTGGGAATAGGAGCTAACCAGAAAGCTATATAAGGTTGATGCAGTTGTTACTTGAGGGAGGAAAAAAATAACATTTGAGTCCTCTGCTAGAGAACTTTGGAGAGACAATTGATCAGACCGTAAAAATTTAAAAACGAATCCTGATTTCAGCGACGGCGAACTTATACTGCTGAATTCAATAGATAAATATCAAGGTCTTTTAAGTGACCGTATAACATTGCGTACGTCCACGAGATCTTGTGGAATTCAGAGAGAAGAGGAGCATAACCACTTTTTGGTGAGAGAAAGGGTATGACATTTCTTCTACAAGAAACACGGTCTTCTGGATACAGCAGGCTAACTATGTGAGGATTAGTGGGTCTTTTCATGCTCAGAGGGGGGAGACCGTGATGAGGAAAAGGTAGATGGCTTTCTCAAAGAGCGCAGATATACTTGCTCTTCAAGGTCTGTAAGCTTCCTCCTCATTTTATGAAGTTCATTGAGGGGAGAATCCGTATGCTTCTGAGGGATCGCAACAAGAACCCTGGAGAGGCATATGGGAGGTTGCTAAGACCATAATTATTGACTGACCCGGTACATTTTCTGTCGGATGAAATAAAGATTTTATCACGGCGGTCTTTCAATTTGTCTCCCAATCCTAATTTTGACTCCCTTTGTGTGGACCCTAAGGATATTAAAATCGTTGTACGTAGTTAAAGTGGCATAAATTTTTCATAGCTAAAGAGACAGGCAGGAAGAAGATACATTTGGGGGGGGAGGAGGAGGATTTAGAAGGGGATTAGAACGTTGAAAAGACCTTTTGGATGAAAATGTTCATTATGGTCCTCTACTGATCTAGGTACGAAAAGTTCTAGATGCCAACATCTAATATGTATTTGTCTGATTTCGATGTGTTTCTAAAATTAATTACAAATGAGAGTGAACATATGCCTGAAATAGACAAGAATACAGACCACAATTACTCCACGGTGAAGACGATGAATCGCCTCCTGATGATTAAGAGTAGATCACAATCTATCCTTATCAAACCATCGGATAATAAAGGGTGGGGGAATATTGTAATCATTGGACAACCGCATAAACATACACTGAGATGTGTCCACTATAGCCTGTTGAAGATAGGAATTGTTTTGCAATATTGAGGAGTGACCCCACCCTCTAGATTTTTTATTGCGGAGTTGGAGAAAATTGTTTATTGATGCCTTGGATAAGGGATTATATCAGATTAAAGATTGTAAGTTCATCTTGAATTGTATCCTATGATACACATACCTTTTATACTCTCCCGAAAATCCATAGGGAAACAAATCCTTTGATGGGCAAGACCCGAATTGTCTCAGGCCATAGATAGCAATAGCCCAGAATGCTCAGTGTCATACAGTTGATAAAATATTTTGAGAAAATTCTGTAAAACACGTTCTACCTAGCTATATCCGTGACACCCAGATTTACTGATGAAACTGGAAGGAATCTATGTTGTTTCTGAACCATTCTCTGCCATATATTGAGTTGAGCTGGTTAGTATAGCTGTCTTACCAAATAAAATGGGGCTTGTTGGCTGTTGAGTATTACTGCAGTATGTGGGGGGTACAATACAGAGAGAGAGGTGTGTTTGTACTGCATTTATTAGACTTTATTCTAAAGCACAACTACTTCCTGTTTGACTCGAGGATCTTCCACCAGCTCAGGGGGACTGCTATGGGGAGGCCCGGGTGCGCCCACATAAGCTAATCTCTCACTGGGCTGGTGGGAGGTAAGAGTTGGTTTTCTGTGATGAAAAGAGGACTTGGACATGAGGTGTTCTGTTATGGGGGCGTTTCATAGTTGATAGTCTTCATTAGGTGGAACGGCCCAGGAGCACCTTTGAGTTATTTGTCTCATCTCCTTAACAATATTTGATATTGGTTTAAAATTATACAGATGAGTGGGATATAGACAAAACTGACCACTTTCTAGTTGTTGAGATTCGGAGAACCTATAATGGGTCCTTGACGTACCGTATTTTTCAGGAAACCAACGGCAACCAATAGTCTGCTTCACTGGCATAGCCACCACCCAATTGCACTGAAGAAGGGTATACCTAGAGGGCAGTTTCTTAGAGTGAAGCGAAAAATGATCCATAGGAATGACTTCTTTTGACAAGCAACCGTGAATTGGATCAGAGTTTCGCATCTCCGTGGAGTACCCAAGTTGAAGTAAGGTCGGAAAGCATTTGTGTTTTGCTAAGCAAGAATGGAACGATCGGACCTACTTGGTCCCAAAGTTAAAAGATGAGAAGGATCAGAAAATAGCAAGGATTATTTACTCATTTGATAAGGTCTTAATGTGGATGAGGAGATTATTGAGAAATATTGGGGTATTGTGCAGACAGACACTCACCTCTCTGATATATTTACCAAAGTAACCACAATGAACATACCGACGCTGGTAGGTCCCTGGGTGGACAGATTGAGTTCATTACGGCATGTATGATCGCCCTAGAAGGAGGGGAGTTTACTTTTTTTTCATGGCTGGTGGAAAGCCGACATAAAGCATGTTCAGATGCGGTGATATTGTGTGCTTGTCCTTATATAAAACAAACTAAATCTGTCTGTGTGCCAGGGAGTCGGTTAGGAGGTATATCCTAAGAGATTTTTTCAATTGTAAATCGGAGGCGTTTAGTATACCTATGTATATGTGCCTGTAATCTTTATGATGTTGGCAAAAAACAGGTTGCCAATCTACGTCGTAGGTTAGGAGTAATTAGGATGATATACGGCACATGGATGGCGTTACAGCAGATTGCTCGGAACACATATATGGAGATATAACATAATGGTGATCCGACCATGTTTGAAATTTTTTGGGGATTGAGATTGTACGTCCCACGATAGAAAGGAGAATTTGGATCAGAAAATCATGAGAAAGGAAAAACAATGGATTTGCAGGTCTAAAATCCGTTAAATCACAATGGAATTAAATGTGGCATTAACAATTTGGATGCTTTTTGTAATGCTTTTTGCCCCTTGTTTGCTGGTTGATTATTTGATAATTGTCATAAGCGATTGGGTGGATATTGGACCTGAGTGGCTAGGTCATTTACTCCCCTGAATATTTATCAATTTTATCAATATAAGGGTTATATCTATTTTAACTCCCTTTTTTTTTTTTAGATTCTCTATTGTTTTTTGTGCTTGCCTTTTATATACTTACCTGTATTCTCATTACAGTGATTGTTAGCTGAGTGCTTCATTTTGGAATAATTTTCTTGTATATGTCGCAAGGCCTGGCACTCAATAAAACTATTACACCTCACTTTATTTTCCATTGTATTTATGAGGAGGGCATTACCTTGGGGCTGCGGGCAGAGTGTGCACATTACTGGTGCACTGGTGGTGATATGCGCGTGTGCTCTTTACTATTGGAATAGCGGAGCCGGTGTGGATGCTAGAGGTTGTTCCGGGATGATAATACAGGACCGGAACCTACGTAGATGCGCGTTTGCGCACTTGAGCATTATGGTTTCCTCTGGGGATCAAGTGCTGGTGCGCTTACGTACCTGTAATGATGGGACATTGATAAAGTGTATGCGCGGCATTTGTTTGTCGTGTGTCCTTGATACAGAATCGTAGGGCCGCCGGAGGTAAGTGACGTATGACTGCGCTAATATGCCGCATTGCCGTATATAGAGGAAGCAGTACCTGACGCTCACATGTTTGTATGGCGCCATGGTTACTAATAAGGAATATGGTTGTTTTGCTGGCACGTTATTAGGAGGTTGTATTTAAGGAGGGTCTTGGCTTTACTTTCAGGACGCTCCAACATCATGGCGTCATCATCTTTTCAGTATATCATATCAAAGCTCCCTGACTGAAAGACACTTATTGGAGGGGAAACGGTCGGAGATTTTCTGGCCCCATGATGGATTTATCTTACCAAAGGGAACAGATAAGTATTTGATTTACTTTTTTGCCCCGGATAGGGAATAAGAGAGGGACTACCAGGGTTAGTTTTTCCTTGGTAGGGGCCGTCCTCATCAGGACGATTACCCCATAAGTACCTATTATAAAGGGTTAGAATAGGGCTGGTACAGGGATAGTAAATGGATATATAGTTTTTTCTTATGATTAGGATTTGTTGGGGGCCGTATCTTGGGCCTTACTTATCGGTTACTATTAGTCTTCACCTGTACTGCCCCTATGTGTACTTATCGTGTGATGTCTGTATTCTACTTTGTGTGGAGTATCAACAATAGGGGTTAGTAAGTATATTTTAAGGAATTTAATAATAAAAATTGTAGTTTTATTGGGGTTTTTTCTTCATTCTGGGATTGTGCTTCTTCAGCGTGTATACAATATCCTGCTATGTAAGTTTTGTTGATTGTTTTCTCCGCCCCCTGATTCCCCTTGTTATGTGCTTTTTATGTATTTTCTAATTATGCTGTATATGATCATACTTTTTTTGAAGAAATACATGTACTTAGGTGGATGTGGTTCTTTTATCACTGTATAGTGCACTTGGTCACAAATGGTTATTCACTGTATTTTATTATTATTGACTGACATTATTGTACTAATTGGATGCTATATAAATATATGAGCTTCTCACTTGTAACATTGCTTGACAAAGGCCCCGTGAGGGGGTTGAAATGTCGCACTTTATTGGCATGGAGGAATAAACACCTTTCTTATCCACTACTTTGGAGTGCCGTGGACTTTCTTTGGAGTATATTTGAGGAGCCCCTTGGATCAGGGTTTATACTGCTGGCACCATTTATCTTCACTACAGAGGAGTGCTGCTATTTTTCGTGGATTATATATATATATATATATATATATATATATATATATATATATATATATATTATATATATATATATATATTATATATATATATATATCGTGAGCATTCACACATGTTTGGCCCCCATCTTGGACCAGCCTGGTGGTCACTTTAGCTCTAGAAAAACAGCATCTTTTCACAAGACAGTCACTTTGATACAATACTTCTTCAAACAATCCTAATTACCACCTGTGTCAGTAATTCATGGTTACCATTGTGAAACTGCTGGCTTACCTTACTGGTGGCCAGCAACTTGGTGACCCATAACTTGCAGACCAGCTGCTGTATAAGGGTATGTTCACACAGCGTGTTGGATCCGTTTTAGATCCAAAAAACATCCAAAAGCGCTGCATAAATCGCATCCAAACCACAGCCAGCACACAGGTGCGTGTTTGGCTGTGTTTTGGCTACAGCAGGAACACACCCTATAGTTTTAAATAAGGCTCCTGCTGTTTCGTTCAGAGCAAGAATTGACATGACATTTCTTTGAATGGATCTGAAAGACGCATCAGAGAGAGACATGTAAAACACGCATCAGTGATCATATACAGGCAGTGATATATATACAGGCAGTCCCCGACTTACACCGTTCCGACTTACATCTGTCCCCTAGTTACAAATGGAGACTTGTGTGGCATGCTGGCACTTGTAGTTCCGTGTTCCACAGCGGATAGTAGAACAACAAGTTCCAGCATGCCACAGCCACACATGAGGTGAAAATCTTCTTAACAAGGGTACATACAGCAAAACAATTGTAAGAACCCTTCCCTGCACCATCCAAAACTAAAAAAAAATAAAACTTTTGTGCTGGAGTAACATTTAATAAATGTACCTGTTCCGGCTTACATACAAATTTAACTTAAGAACAAACCTACAGTCCCTATCCTGTTTGTAACCCGGGGACTGCCTATATATATATATATATATATATATATATATATATATATATATATATATATATATATATATATATATATATATATATATATATATATATATATATATATATATATACACGTAGATTGCAGTCGTGGAAAGTTTTTAAAAAAAGTCTCTAATTTTTAATAAAGTTCTGGTCCTTTATGAAATGTGGATTAAAGCCTGTCGATGTCAAGCTCTAAGCAGCTACTAATGATCGGTCACTATTTTTCCAGCTGTGTGAGACCTTCTGCTTCTAAGCTGAGAGTGAGTCTGCTGTGAAGAGGGAGCCTATGGCTAGGTCCACACGGCTTAAATGCAAGGCGTATTTATGCCCCGCAATTACGCCGTGTGGCTGGGGGAGGGGCGGGAGCGGGGGGCTGGCACCTCGCCGGCCAATAGACTTGCATTGCCAGCAGCACGTATACGCCGCTGGTAATTCACATGTCAATTATCTCCCTCCTCGGCGTATTCGCCGAGCAGGGAGAGTAGACGTAATCCATAGTTCACTATGAGAACTGTGGATTACCATTATGACTTGGACGTATTCCAGCCGTAATTTGTGCACTCCGGCGCGTAATTACGGACTGAAATACGTCCAATTTTAAGCCGTGTGAACATAGCCTATAAGCATGCAGTCCCTTTCTTATGTGTAAGTGTGTGAAAAGCAATCCTAGTCTTGTCATTTCTTGAATGTCTTTGAATTTCTAGTCAGAGGCAGCAGTCTTTATAAAACTCATTATTTGTCTCATTCAGAAAAAAATCTTGTTAGAAGAATTTTTATCCTAATGTGATAACCAGTGCAAATATGTGTTCAGATGGTTATAGGTGTAAGTATTTATTCTTTGCTGTGAAGTGATTAAAAGAAGTCCTACAGTGTGTTCACATTGCATGTTGTTATCAACTAATGTGAGGTACTTGTAAGCTTACTCCTTATGGGCTGCAATCAGCCCATTCACTATAATGGCAGAAACTATTGGAAAGTGCATGAGTTTGTAGGTGGGACCTCCCTAGCTCAATATAGAGAGTTAGTCAGTCAGTTAGTCAGTTGGTCTACCAAAGAGATTGTTGTGCAGACAAGTCTGCCCTGACTGTGTGTGCTAGCTGTGTCTCCAGCAGCCCACAGCCCAAGTACTTATCTTAGACACTTGTCCAGGGAACGCAGGTGGACCGTGCAGACCCCTCAGAAATAGCAACACTCTCTGGCCCTTAACTCCAGTCCAGACTGAGGAAATATTCAGAAGAAAAACTGACTTGCGTCGTTTTAGAAGGCATGAAATTAGACAGAGGGGAGAAGCTGACTCAAGGGCCCCTTTGCTTGTCTGGTACCCAAACCAGGCCTCTGGCTAGAAACAGAGTTTCATGGCTATTAAGACATATTCCAGGTAGACCAGCATCCTGTAATAGGACACTGCTGCTCATTATCTATGGGTATATTCACACGATGTACTGCGGCACGTACAGTACATCGTGTGTTTCGGGAGCTCAAGTAGATCAGCGCGAACTCCTGCGGCGCGGGGGGGGGGGGGGGGGCGGGCGCCCCCCGGCCCCATTGACACTCATTACTAGTGGCGTGTATTCGCCGCAAGTAATTGACATGTCACTTATCTCCCCGCGTGTACAATACGATCGTATTGTACGAGCAGAGAAAGGAGGTGTAATCCATAGTCTCCATGAGAACTATGGATTACCGTAATTTTGCCGCACATCTCACCCATATTAGAACGCAAATACGCGGCGAATGCGCGCCGAAATTACCCCGTGTGAACATACCCTTAGCCTAGGTTCACACGGTGTATTTGCAGGGCGTAATTACGGCCCGCAATTACGCCGTGTGACCGGGGGCGGGGCGGGAGCGGGGGACTGAGCAGGGGGCCGGCACTTCGCCGGCCCATAGACTTGAATTGCTAGCGGCGCGTATTTGCGGCTAGTAATTCACATGTCAATTATCTCCCCGCCCGGCGGCTTCGCCGGGCGGGGAGAGGAGACGTAATCCATAGTTCTCTATGAGAACTGTGAATTACCGTAATGAATGGGCCGTTTTCGGCCCGTAATAGGCGCACTCCGGCGCGTAATTACGGACCGAAATATGGCCCATTTTAAGCCGTGTGAACATGGCCTTACAGTGCAAATTGATGCCATATAGACATCCCACCATAAGCCAAGTGGTGAAGGTTTCCTTAGTCAAGCAATCCAAGACTACGTCAGCCCCAAGTGAATGTAGGCCATAGAAATTGAACTGTATATCCAGTATTTTCCCCACACCTGCTTTCAACTTGCTGCTATCTAACAGGGAATTCTGCTTACAAGTGTTACCCTGTTGTCCGGTCACTTTATTATGCATCATGGAAATTCTCTCCAGTCACCAAGCATATTAATCTAGGATGTACCAGAGATCAAAGATCCACCATACATGTGCAAACCACCTAATTGACAAAAGTGTGGGTGCATGCTTCAGGAACGTGCCCCACTCTAGCTGCCGTGACCATTGTTTAGCTATGTGGAACTACAGATCCCAGCAGATCTTACACCACAACATCTGCACATTTCCTTCTGCTTGCCACACTAACAGGTTTTCATAGTTATTTACCATATTATCGTCTAGTTACCAGTAGTCACTACATTTTTCTTTGTTCTCTAATTAAAGTTGGCTTCTTCTAACCATGGTACAGACCCAGAGTTGCCATGCAGTCCCATCAGACAGAAAAGTTTGAATGTCTTCCATTTTGGGAGATATGTAAGATTGGGTTTTTCTCCCTTTTCTGGCGTCAAATGTGCCAAAGTGAGCCGGCTACGATGGCTAATGCCAACAATTAATGTGTTAGACATGACACTTTTTAATGCGCCTAACACGAGGGAGCGTTCTGGGGCGTTGCACCACAATCGTACTATTAGACACATATATCAATGTGGTTTGGCAAAACTAGGCGCATTACTGCTTGAACATGCAGATCTATTTCAATGTGTTCTGCCTGACCCTGTGGAGATAGATTTGCCTTTAAGAAGAAAAATGTCCAATATTTCTCAACTTACATCAGTACAATAATAAAAAGTGATTTTTGATAATTATCAAACTATATAAAATGAAATTATTTAATTGTAATAAAAAATGTTATCATATAAAATTAATATAAAAATATTTAATATTCTAAAAATATAAAAATATCTCCTATAAAATGTATTTTAAAATGAATAGAATCTTAAACAAATTTTACATTAAAGGGGTTGTCTCACTACATTGATTCATCTTACCTCAGTCCTGTTTTCTTGGTTTCACTTTGAATTCAGGGGCGTGTTTACTGGCTTCCACTAGGCTGCAGTAGAAACCAGGTCTGTAGCTATAGCAACCAGTCCTGGCAGCCTATCAGGAGAGATCAAACAGGTCTGTAGCTATAGCGACCTGAGGAGCTGATTCAGCCCATACAAGAGGGGATATCTCAGAATAGGTAGGACACTGTTAATGGACATATATTGCAAAGTGACTTGTTTTTGCAAAGTCTTTAACATAAAAAGCAATCCTTGTAGTGAGACAACCCCTTTAAATATCCCACTGATTATGTTGTTCAAATGTTAAAATGTTAAATTTTTAATACATTACATTTGAAGTTTATTTTTGCTGCTTTCACCCTTTATTCTACATACAGCAAGAGCCAGCACAACACAGGTCTTGCTGGGACCTGTGGTCCACCAAGCAACATCACTACCATAGTTTCTATTCACTGACATGCTATTCTAAAGACTTTTCTTTTATGTCCAGCCTATCTATGGCCTGTATACATGTTTGCCACATTACTTATGTGTATTACTTAAAGAGGACCTAACACATAGATTATGCCTCCTCTTGCTGATGATAGCACAAGTTAGTGACAGACATGCTGTTTCCAGCGCTGTGTTCCTTATTCTGTAAGATGCTGGAGTTTGAGTATTTAGCGCTCAGATCTACACTTTTCAGCCAGAAAAGAGTCAAACAAAAAAGTCAGTTTTTTTCATGACCCATCCACCTGAGGGCTAGCCTTTGGTGGGCGGGGCTAACACCTGTTCATGAATAAGATTTGAGCATTAAATGCTCTAAAACTACAGCAACTTACAGAATAAGAGACACAGTGCTGGAAACTGCATATCTGTCACTAGCTTGAACTATCCTCAGTAAGGGGGCATAATCTATGTTACAGGTTCCCTTTAAGTTCCATAATACGGCAAACACAAAGGCGAGGTGCAATGAACTTTAGACACCATTTATGACTGCACAAAAACCACTTTTATACATTCAGGCGTATTACGCACTGAAGAATATATGAGAAAATGAACTTCGATGTTCCTTAGATGTCTCCCTTTGTTTTTAAGTTACCAGTAAGTGGTCCTACCTAGTGATTTTGAGCCTTCCCCATATAAGTGTGCATATGGAAAAAGCTGTCAGTCACTGAATAGGACCGTCCACTTAATTCCTAAATCCAAAATGAGCAGAAGTTTAAATATATAAATTACTGATCAGCTGTATATCAATCTGATCAGCTGTTTATGCTGCCTGCAAATTGGACTGAATTTTCAACATGTGTAGAGTGATGATGGGGTGGGGGAAGGTGGTCTGTGAAGATATTTATATGCATGCATGCTCCAACTTTACCTTTGTATATATTTGTGCATATATGTATATTTAGCTAAGCTTTATGTATATAGGCAGTCCCCGGGTTTCATACAGGTTAGGGACTGTAGGTTCGTTCTTAAGTTGAATTTGTATGTAAGTCGGAAACAATAAATTTAGTAAATGTATGGTGTATGGTGTATATGTATGGTGTGTAATTATAGGCAGGTATATGTCCCCTAGCAGGTATATGTCCCCCATAGCAGGTATAGGCAGGTATAGGTCCCTCATAGCAGGTATAGACAGGTATATGTCCCCCATAGCAGGTATAGGCAGGTAAGTCCCCCATAGCAGGTATATGTCCCCCATAGCAGGTATAGGCAGGTATGTCCCCCATAGCAAGTAATAGGCGGGTATGTCCCCCATAGGTAGGTATATATCCCCCATAGCAGGTAATAGGCAGGTATGTCCCCCATAGGCAGGTATATGTCCCTCATAGGTAGGTATAGGCAAGTTTGTCCCCCATAGGCAGGTATGTCCCCCATAGGTAGCTATAAGCAGGTATGTCCCCCATAGGCAGATATAGGCAGGTATGTCCCCCATAGGTAGCTATAGGCAGGTATGTCCCCCATAGGTAGCTATAGGCAGGTATGTCTCCCATAGGTAGCTATAGGCAGGTATGTCCCCCATAGGTAGCTATAACAGGTATGTCCCCCATAGGCAGATATAGCAGGTATGTCCCCCATAGGTAGTATAGGCAGGTATGTCCCCCATAGGTAGCTATAGGCAGGTATGTCCCCCATAGGCAGATATAGGCAGGTATATCCCCCATAGGCAGATATAGGCAAGTCTTATTAAAAAATAACAAATACAAATACTCACCTCGCTCCTCCGCTGCTCCGAGGCTTACCTCCGACTCCTGGTCTTCTGGCGCAGGCCGGTGATGTCATCAGGCCGCGCAGGCATCGTGATGACATCGCACGCTGCCTGTGCCGGAGACTCCGGAAGGTCGCATGTCTGCTTGAGACCTTCCGGAGTTCAATTGCAGAGCAGGGAGCGCTCGCTATCTGCTCCGCAATAGAGGCTTCGGCTCTATGCGCTTTGGGAGGAGCGCATAGAGCCGAAGCAATGCCCACTGGTGCCCGGGCCATGACAGTGCCCGGACACCGACGGGGACCAGAGAGTCAGCTGCATGCACTCCCAGGAGTCTCGTGCAGCTGCGAAGATCGCTGACAGTGCCCGGGCCACCGCAGCGCCCGGACGCTGTCAGCTGTCCCTGGCTTGCATCCTTCCGGTCCGTAACTAGGGAACAGACGTAAGTCGGAACGACGTAAGTCGGAGACTGCCTGTATAGGTGTTTGCACTCAGGATTGGGACAAGGTATTTTGGTGCATTATGCAAATAAGGCATATAGCACCCCTTCTCCTCCCCCAAATTTATAATTCAGCCCACTCCATACCTCCTTGCACCCCCTTCCTGCCTGGGATGAAGTGGTGCCCTAGGTGGTCGTTTACCTTCGCCTACCTGTTGTCCTGACCCTATATGCATTCATGTCAATTTTTGGCACTTAAAGTGATGGTACTATGTGACCAGCCCCAGCTATCAGGAATAGCCATGGGATCTTGCATAGATGAAGGACTTATAGGATTACATAGACAGCCCTTTTGCAAATGAATGTGGGTATTCCAGAGTGCTCTCAGAAGTTATTCCTGTTCTTGTCAAGTGCAGCTGTCCTGGGGGTAGATGGCTATGGTCTAGGAGCAGGCTGTAACTTAGCATCTAGGCCTTTACGGAGACTCACAGAACCAGAGATTGATGAAGAAGAGAGAAGACAGAGAAGTCACCACCACTAGATGGGAGAGGCCATAACCAGGGACAGGAGGCACACCAGTCACTTAGACCCATGAGGTGGGATTAAGTTGTGGGGAAGCATGCAGACCTCTGCAGTTCAGAGGCTACTTCTACAAAGCAGTGAGATGTAATCCAAGGGTCGAGAACTGGCAAGCATTGTTGGACCTTCATGTTTCATGGATGAATTTTAAAGTGAGTTATGAGTAAAACATGCAAAAACCTCATCTATGCAATTGTGTTCCTTCCCGCACTGCTGTACCTTTACACTGCTACATTACAATGGCTCCCTTTAAAAAATGAAAAAAAAATTCTGCAAACAAGTGTAGCGTGGTGATAATTCATGCTAAGAGCCAGCAATAAATAGAAAATAAGCTCAAGATTTTATTTCACATATAGGAGAAAAAAACAGATTTTATCTGCCGAGAACAAGTCAGAACATGTCCAATATCATGTGTCAGGTTGGAACATTCTATGTTAGGTTAGAACAGTGGTGTCCAAGCTGTAAGGCTATGTCTCCACTGCACACAAAAACGTCCATTATTTCTGCAAACGCTGAAAAAACAACTTAAAAGATGTCCCATAGACTTCTATAGTAAAAACATTCTGTTGTTTCCACAGAACATCTTTTTTTCAGCTTGTTTTATTTGCTGGTCGTTTTTTGAAGCATGTTGTAAAAAACGATTGAGCAGAGTAGAAAATTGGACGTTTTTTTGGTGACGTTTTTTCAGCACTGACGTTTTTTCAGCACTGACATTTTTTCAGAACTGACATTTTTTTCAGCACTGACGTTTTTTCAGCTGCTTTTACAGGCAGTGGACAAGAAACTGTTTTATGAACGTTTTTTAAGATTTGGTTTTCAGGTCGTTTTTTGTCCACTGCCCTGTTGACATAGCCTTAGGCGCGGGCCACACAGCAAAGGACAAAAAACTGTTGAAAGTCGACCATTTTTTTTCCCAATGCTTGACCGCGGTTTTTGTCACTCTATTGGCAAAAACCGCGGTCGGTTCTCGTTTTTTTGCAGTCGGTCCATTCAATTGTTTGTATGGGACGATAACGAAAAAGCTAAAGATGCTGGCGTATTATACAACATGTTGTATAATACGCCAGCACCAAAAGACGAGCGGAGAAAAAATGACAACAGGTAGCTTTTTTCTACTAAAGTCTATGGACAGCATAAACAATCGTATCTTTGGCAGTTTTAGAATCCTAAAACCGTCGTAAATTCGATCGTTTTTCATTGCTGGGTAGACATAGCCTTAGACTATAACTAGTATAAACCTATTAAAATGGACGGAAACTCAAAGGGGCTCTACATCCTTGTGGGGTCTCCAAATTATCTTAGGATGATAAAGGTGCAGCACCGAGAAAGAAAATCATAACATGCCTCGTTGCTGTGTATATACTTTCTGTCTTCATTCTCAAAATGGCAGATTTTTATACTTTTGAAGGTTAGCAAGATAAGAAAGCATCACATGGGCCTAGCTGTTAGTCGTTATTGGTTACATCCTTGACTGAGGCATACTCCCTTTAGCTCAGGAATGTCCGAACATGGGGCGTAACCTCAGAGGAGCCGCCATCTTGGATAATACGGTAGTTATCTCTATAAGCATATTATGTGGCGACCATTTTGTTTACACATAAGAGCAGTGTTTCTCAACTCCAGTCCTCAAGACTCACCAACCGGTCATGTTTTCAGAATCTCCCAGAGAATGCACTGACAATAATTATATCACCTGTGTCAGGATCTCCAATAGAATGCATGGACAATAATTACATCACCTGTGCAATACTGAGGAAATCCTGAAAATGTGGCCTGTTGGTGGGTCTTGACGACTGGAGGACACTGCATTAGAGAGTGTATAGTTATACTGGCAGCTTTTATGTGCCATAATATAAAGACATACGAGGTGTTATACTAACTAATACATTAAAATGGAGACACAAAGGATTACACATTTCTAACCTTTGTTCTCATCCACAACACTATAACAACCTGTATCTATGTGTAAAAGTAAAAAATCATAGAGTGACAGGCTAAAATCCTGATGTTCACATTATTACAACCCCCAGCATTTTTCAACAGCCACAACAACTTGAACAGGCAAACATTGTTATGTTATGTATCAAGCAAGAGATATTACAACCCTCAGCATGTTCTGACAACTTGTAGCTATAGTTTGTGTGGTGTTTTATGTATTACAATATACAGCTTGTAGTTTAATTATGATTTAGACACCATCTCACATATGTGTTAATCTTAGGTTTTATATTTCTGTTTAATTTTAATATGTCACATAATTTACATCCCATTCATTGCCACGACTTTGCCAGCAGGTACAATCTATGAAGGGTCCATAAATGTTGCCTATTACTCTGGAATCGATATGGACATTTCCTTTAGTTAGATGGAATACATGTGATATCACCTTATTTAAGTATATTACATTTGCACTTATCCTCTGAGTGTGTAATGAATACTTTTCGGAAGAATGTCACATTAGAGCAGTGGTCTCTGCTGAGGTGCGCTATCTGCACTACAACTCCCAGCATGGCCTCCACAACAGCTGAATTGCTGCAGACCGCTGCCTATGCAAGCTGGAATCTTTAGTTCCACAACATCTGGACAGACACAGGTTGCATACTAGTGTTCAACACTTGCAGAATAAATATTCTCTGCCTAGTGCTCTGAAGATTTGCTAACATTTAGCTACAAAGGTTGTGCACATCCAAGACTCGCCATTTGAAGGGCAGACAGGTGACACTAGAACTGGTTTTATTTAAGAGAACAGAGAAGACGCTGTGCGGCGCCTCGCTGCGGCATTAACACAACACGCTGACCTTTGGTTATGCCCCATGCTCCATTCTAGAAGAGGATAGACTTGCTACTCAAGCGTGCAATCCTTTTAGTGTAGAAGACGCTTGAGTGATCCATCTCATCAGCAGCTGTCACTACTCAGCAACCACTGGAGGGTTGGGCAACGTGAAATGTGCAGAATAAGACAAAACAAATGTCTACATCACATTCACTTGTCTTGTCAAATGCATGGTCGGGTATATCTACCTAGACCCTATACACCTAGTCCAGCAGGACCGTCTATGTCTTGCTTGCTTTTGGTCTTATTAGTGTTTAACAATTTTCTATCTATATTGGCCCACATTTATTGCATCTGCCATTTCATACTCAAATGTAAAAAAAAAATTGTTAGAGTGAATGTGCTGACTATATACTCATTGTGAAAAAAAATAACCAACCCAGATAGAAATGTTGGATCGCTGCTAAGCACAGCATACAGTTTTGTTGCAGGCAGATATGTGGAAAATTATAAGTGTGGTCGGATTAGACACTGGAGGGGGACATGTATGAATACTGTCTTGGTCTAAGACTTTCATTGTTGCCATAGCAACCAATCAGAGCGCCCCTTTCATTTTTTCAGAGCACTATATGAAATCAAAGGGGAGCACTGATTGGTTGCTATGGGCAACAAAGAAAGTCTTAGACCTAGACAGTTTTCATTCATGTGGCCCTGGGTTTTGCTACATGATGCATAGAAGTATTTTCCTTGCTGCCTTGTAAAAGGCTCTCAGAGGCTACTTTAGGGCAGTGAGAGTTTGTTGAGTGCTAGACATACTTGTACAATGTACTAGAAGACATGTTGCCCTGTTGACAAACTTTGAGAAGAGGTGAATCATTAGACTGAGAGAAGCAGGATGGTCATTTTGACGAATGGCCCGACATTTAGGTCGTTGTGACCAAGCTGTTAGGGGGTGTTGAGAGCAGTGGTTATCTGTGGTTCACGCTTACACCGCAGACGGGCTCTGGATGGCTCAGGCAAGCCACCAGTAGAGAAGATCCTTTCATCTGCCAACGAGTCAAACACCTCCCACAGTTTCCTTTTCCACCATCTAGACACAGTTGACACCTTTATTGCTATGTCTCCACTGCACACATTTTCAGTTTTTTTTTCATCTTTTTTCATTTTCTAAAACCGCTGAAAAAACGACTGGAAATTGGTCCCATAGACTTTAATAGTAAAAACGTTCTGTTCTCTATAGAACGTTTATTTCTGCTCATTTTTGATGCTTTTTGTTTTTTGTAAGGCCGTGTTCACACGGCTTTTTAATTACGTATTTGCGTGCGGGATTGCAATCGCATTTCCGGATTTAATAAGGGGCGTGGGAGGGGGCGGGGGCGCGGCCCACCGGCCCCATAGACTTCCATTATCCACGGCGCGTATTGCGCCTGGATAATGTGCATGTCAGTTTCTCCCCGCCCGGCGGATTCGCCGAGCGGGTTGGAACGACGGAATCCACTGTTTTCTATGAGAACTGTAGATTACCGTAATTACTGCGATGGATTGGCGCCGTACTGCAGCGCAAATCCGGCACGCAGTACGGCGCCAATCTGCGCCGAAATAAGCCGTGTGAACGGCCCCTAACATGTTACAAAAAAAAACAGAACAGGGTAGAAAATTTACCATTGAAGTCTATGTAAACCACCAGATGTTTTTTGGCACGGTTTTTTGCATGGTTCTGCCAAAAAACTGCACAACCCTGCACAAACCCTCAATATCATTCAGTATGCTCGTCCACGCAAAATGCCTTTACTGGTTCTATCCCTGGATGCAGAGAAGGCCGTCGATCGCATTTCGTGGCCTTCCCTCCACCAGACCCTTACCCAGATGGGCTGGGCCCTCCCCTTTCTCTCTAAGAAGCAGCTCTGTATCGCGCGCCCTCTGCCCGTCTCAAGGTCAAGGGTACCTTATCTGACCTTCTTCCCATTTCTAATGGGACGAGACAGGGTTGCCCCCTGTCTCCCTTGTTGTATGTTTTAGTTATGGAGAATCTGATGGTGACCATTAGGGCCAATCCTGATATCCAGGAATCACGATCGGGTCAAGGGATACAAATGTGTGGCCTTTGCAGACGACCTTCTGGTATATGTCTCCAACCCACACATCTCCCTTCCGTCCCTGATGGCCGACGTTAGACGTTCGGAGCCTGGTCTAATTTTAAAATAAATTTCTCGAAATCAGAGGCATTGGGCATAGGTGTCAGTCCGCGGGAAACCGAGTTTCCCCTTCAATCCAATTTCTCTTTTGAATGGCCGGAAACATGGCATTTCTTATTTGGGGATCCCATATATCGGAGGACCTCTCAGAACCTCTTTTCTAAAAATTTCCTCCCCCTTCTTGCCAAAATCAAAAAGAGATTTAGCAAATTTGGAACAAAAAGGAGTTATCTTGGTTGGCAGGATAAGCCTGCTCAAGATGACTATTCTTCCCAAATTTTGTACCTCTTCCAAACGCTCCCCATACACATTCCGGCTACATTTTGGGGAAGGTGCGACAGTGCTTAGCTCTTTGTTTGGTCCACCCGAGGGTGAGGGTTGCGTATAATACGCTTATCAGACCCAAAGACCTGGAGGCACTGGCCTACCGGATTGCAAACTGTTATTACCTGGCCGCGGCCTATGCGCGTTTTTTTAGCGTGGTCCTCAGCCCGGGGATAAAAAATTTATGGGTGAGACTGGCGGAGGATTTAGTACATCGGGGGTGGCCTCCCCTGGTTTCTGGACTCCCCCCCCTCCAAAATGAGTATTCTGCTTCTTTCTGTATCAGGCATACATTAGCTGTTCATTACTCAGCAGGAGTACCTATACCCTCATAGACCGTGGGGGCCCTTGTCTGCCATCACTGAAAATTTCCTGACTTTCCCCCCGGGGTTTTCGTCAAATGCTTTTCTGGGGGGCAAAAAAACAACCCCCCTTTGCGTTTTTGCAAGTCTCTTCTAGGGGACAATTAAAGCCCGGGTGAGATCCTTGAAGGGAAGGCGACTGTTACCGCGCTCCTTTTAAATTCCTGCAAACTCTCACATTTTCTTTCATAAAATGAGGCATCGCGTGGATCTGTCCAGACCCCTTACAGTTTTTGAGAAGGCAGTAGTTTCTCCCACAAGCTCGAGACACTCCCTGTCTTTCATGTACAAACTTTTAATATCAATTCATTCCACACAACTTCCTCCTTATTGCCAGCGCTGGGAAAGGGAATTGGTCTCTCTTTAAATACCCAACAATGGGAACACTGTTTTCAGCTAACCCACAGGGCAATGGGTTGCCTTAAACATCAGGAGACCCCGTTTTAAAATTCTTTCCACGCTTGTACAGGGTTTCCCTTTTGTCTTGCACAAAATATTCCCATCAGTTTCGGATATTTGCTGGAGATGTGGGAAAGATAGGGGCACTCTGCTCCATGTGTGGTGGGGATGTTCCCTGCTCAAAGCTTTTGGTTAGCAGTGCTGGAAGTGAATCAAGGAGGCTACTGGGATCTCAATTCCTAACACTCCAGAGGCACTTCTCCCTTTAATGTTTCCCATGCCTGTCAGCAAATACAAAAAGTCCCCTTCTTAAACATCTACTCCAAGCCGCTAAGACTGTAATTCCCCGGAGATGAAGTCATCCTCCCCCCGTCACTGGAAGAGTGGTTTGCCGAAATTAATTTTGTGCAAAGAATGAGGAATTTGATGGCTCGAACTCCTGAACATGCACACCGGTTCCCCAGAATATGGTTCAGCTGGATGTCCTTCAAGGACTCCCTCTTATACCTCTCTGCCACTTCCTGAGTACGATATGCTATTCATTTTCTGAAACTAGTTCCCTTCCCCCCTCCCCCCCCTTTTTTTTTTCTCTCTTTTTGTGTGTGCCTTATTTGTTTGTCCCATATGATGTGAGTGTTGTGTTATAAAGTCATATGGTCTTCTGAGTGTTTATGTCCTTCTTTCATGTAGCTTCGTGTACGCAACTTTTTGTAAAAGGGTTCTTATAGGCCCTGAGGTCACTCAGGATTCTTTCCCCTCTCCTCTCCCCCTTTCTTTCTGGGGGGGAGGATGGATGGGGGGTGTAAAATTTGCGCCACTCTACTTTACTCATTGCAGAACTCGGCGGCTTTCTAGTGTTCTGGTTTGCTATGGCCTACTCTGATATTTGGGGTTGTACCTCCTTTTACTTCTCAAATGTTCTTGGAAGTTTTATTTATTGCTACCTCTATCTTTACATGTATACATATAGTATTTGCACAAAGTTTGGAATAAGGGTCAAGTCTTGCTATGCACAAAAGCCCTCCTTCTTTTTTGCAAGATAGGAGCAATGGATATTCCCCACCGGGGGAGCAACCTTCCACTCCCCATCGATGCCTTGCCGGCTGGCGGGAGCATGTGGTTTTTTTGGTTTTTTTGGGGGTTGTTTATGTTTTCTCTCTGCCCTGTGGAATCTCCATTGTTGTGGAACCTTCTTCTGGTATAAGAATTGAGAAACCTAATTGCCTTGCTTTTTAGGTTCATATTGCAGTTTCTCCTTGTAACAACCTAGGGCTTATGTACTACATAACTTATTGTTGACCAATTACTTGTGAGGTTTTGATGTGTTCTACCACTTTTTCCCATTAGAACTCTAATGCATTTCTTTTCCCCATAGAACTCTATGAGAAAGTAGCTCGCGCTCTGATTGGCCGGGATAGACAAGCCCCCACTAGCTAAACCAATCAGCTCTTTTCTGCATTTCTACTGTATTTTGAACTGTCCCGCCTTTGAATTTGATTGGTCCATAATTCTCCATAGGTTTTTTAATGGTTCACTGTCGCTCCTATTCTGATTGGCTGGTTTCTGCCGACCAATGAGAAGAGCTTAAACAATTTGAATTACTGTATTTCCCGGCAATTCTCTATATCCTAATTCCTTATGTAGCGCCGGTCTTGGCGACAAATGCGTTGTTCGGGATTTAATTGATTTATGTTTATAGAAGGTTTCAGCTCTTTTTCAGAGAATATTTTACACTTAATAAAAATGATTTTTTTTATCATACTCCATGCCGCAGGCGCTGAGAGCCGAGATTTCATTTCCCCGATCTCTCCATAGACTACAATGTGATAAGTAGCTCGCACTCTGATTGGCCGAGATAGCCAAGTCCCCGCTAGCTCAACCAATCAGCTCTTTTCTGCATTTTTACTGTATTTTGAACTGTCCCGCCTTTGATTTTGATTGGTTCTAACTTCTCCATAGGTTATAATGGGTCCCTGTCGCTCCTATTCTGATTGGCCAGGATTGCCAAGCCCCGCTAGCTCAACCAATCAGCTCTTTTCTGCATTTTTGCTGTATTTTGAACTGTCCCGCCTTTGATTTTGATTGGTCAATATTTCTCCATAGGTTATAATGGTTCACTGTTGCTCCTATTCTGATTGGCTGGCTTCTGCCGACCAATGAGAATAGCTTACAGAATTTGAATTACTGTATTTCCCGGCAATTTCCAATATCCAAATTCCCGATGTAGCGCCATTCTAGATTTTTGGAAAGTGATTTTATTTATGTATTTTTTTAGTAGGTTTGAGCTCTTTTTCAGAGAATGTTGTACGCCTTTATAAAGGCGATTTTTTGATTCATACTCCGCATGGACATCTTTAATGATTTTTCGCTCATTTCCAGCCTGTCTCACATCGGAATACATGTTCGGCGCAGTCCCGCACTGCGCCTAAGTCCCGCACTGCGCTCCACACACTGCCGAGGCGCGGTGAACTTTTCCCCGCATGTATGATCACACTACCTCGGGTGTCGAATCTTAGCTGCAGTCCCGCACTGCGCCTAAGTCCCGCACTGCGCCTCACACACTGGCGAGGCGCGGCAGACTTTACATGGTATGTATGAGCGCGCCCCGGCGCCGACATAAATCAGGCGCAGATTTCGCCGGAAAACTGGCGGAAAGGTGCGCCCCGACGTGGCGAGCTTCATACATGTCGCCCTAAAAGCTCAGCAATATGTGCAGGACATTCTGAAATCACTTGTGTTGCCTCTAATGGCAGGGCTTCCAGCTATATGATTCAGCAAGATGATCACCCATAGACAACAAGCGTTTTCCAGGAATGTGTCCCCCAAACTGCAGCACTTCTTTGGCTTGTCCAGTCGTTAGGTTTCTCACCATTCAAGCATTTATGGGACCAGCTGATGCCACAAATTTTGCTGCAGATATTAATGTGGATTATCCCCATTCAATAGGGTTAGTCTGTGTCCTTGATCATAGGATTAAGTCATGCCCTGGCACATTTAATGGCAAAATATACATACAATAGCCAGGGCCGTTCCTAGGCTAAACTGCACTCAGGGCGAGGTGAAGAAATTTCGCCCCCCCCCCCTCCCTCCTGTAACACAATGCGCCACGATGCGACACATTGCATCACCGTCAACTAAATATACAAAAAGCTTTAACATAATGTGCTACATATAAAACTACTAAATAATAGTCATACAGTTATCAAATAACACTGCTGCACATAACCAGAATCCCAAGCTAATAGTACCGATGTACTACTATAACCACATATCACCAGCACATAGCGACCAAATAATACCGCCACACTTTTGACCACATATCACCACCACATAGTGACCGAATACCACAACACCGTGACCACATATCACCAGCACATAGTGACTGAATAATACAACCACACCATGACCACATTTCACCACCACATAGTGACTGAATAATACACAATACCATTACTGAATACAAACCATTATATTACAACCTATATTACCGGCATACAGTGATCAAAGAGTAGTGGATACCAGCTGTACACAGGCTCTGCAGACATATAAGTGATTACAGTAAATTTATATCCAGGGACTTACAGGAGACAACTCTGAAGAGTTGTTCTTTTTCTCTTCTTCATCTCCATCTGGCCTAGACCACCATAACGTCTTCTCCCGGCCACAACTCTTCACTGTAGAATTTACAAAACAAACATCTTAGACTCCTCACTTTACCAGCACTTCTCTACCAATTTCTATCTCTATAGAAACTCCACTTCCATAGCAGCTCATATAGTAGCCATGTAATATGCCCCTTGTAGCCAGACAGTAGCCCCCGGTAGCCATATAGTAGTCATCAGTAGCCATGTAGTAGCTCCTGTAGCCAGATAGTTGCCCCTGTAGCCATGCAGTAGCCCCCTGTAGTCAGGTAATATGTCCCCTGTAGCCAGACAGTAGCCCCTGTAGCCAGGCAGTAGCCCCTGTAGCCATGTAGTAGTTCCTGTAGGCAGATAGTAGCCCCTGTAGCCAGATAGTAGCCTCCTGTAGCTATGTAATAGGCTCCTATAGCCAGGTAATAGGCCCTATAGTCAGATAGTGGCCATGTAGTCGCCCCTGTAGACAGTTAGTAGCCCCTGCAGTAGCCCCCTGTAGTCAGGTAGTAGCCCCTGTAGTAGCCCCCTATAGCCAGGTAGTAGCCACTGTAGTATCTCCTATAGTTAGGTAGTAGCCCCTGTAGTAGCCCCTGTAGCTAGGTAATAGCCCCTATAGTCAGGTAGTAGCCCCTATAGCCAGGTAATAGCCCCTATAGTCAGGTAGTAGCCCCTGAAGCAGCCCCTATAGCCAGGTATTAGCCACTATAGTCAGGTAGTATCCCCTTTAGCCAGGTAGTAGCCCCTGTAGTCAGGTAGTAGCCGCTATAATAGCCCCTATATCCAGGTAATAGCCCCTATAGCCAGATAATAGCCCCTGTAATAGCCCCTATAGCCAGGTAGTAGCCCCTATAGCCAGAGGGTAGTCCATGTAGTATCCCCTATAGTCAGGTAATAGCCCCTATAGCCAGATAATAGCCCCTGTAGTAGCCCCTATAGCCAGGTAATAGCCCCTATAGCCAGATAGCAGCCCCAGTAGTAGCCCCTTTAGCCAGGTAATAGCCCCTATAGTCAGGTAATATGCTCCCTGCAGCTAATGATAATAAAATAAAATAAAAACATGCTCACCTCACCACGGTCCCCGCGTCCAGGTTCGGAAGCTGGTGAGCAGTGTAAGCGCCGTTACGTCATTATGCCGCTTTCGCTTTCACGCAGGTCCCCGGGATCTCCAGGGCTGACAGCGCTGCCGGCTGAGGAGATCAAGCATCGCAGTGGGCGTGGTGAAAGCTGTGCGCCCCCTGCGACGCTTATACATACTGGGGAGAAGGTAGGACGGTAGGGATCCATCCTACCTCCTCCCTGTACCAGCTGACAGACTCTGCTTGGCCGTTTTACAACGGCCGCAAAGAGTCAAGAGGTAACCTCCGGGTGTGCGAGGCGGGTGCCCGCAGCGCCCCCATCGGGTGAGCAGAGCGTCAGCGCCCTGGGCGATCACCCGCCTCGCCCACCCCTAGGAACGGGCCTGACAATAGCGCATGAATAAGTGACATCACTTTTTTTTTATGTAACATCTGTATCTGTAAAACTATGCACTGCAGTTCACAGTGTGAACTATACCACAAACTTCTATCAAAACAATGGAAGATGTAAAATATAACAGTTTTCTTGTGTATTCCCTTAAGGTAATACCCACTCCATACAAGTATGTAATCTAGTATAAAGAAACAATGCAATTAAGGCCTTTATGTACCTGTAAAGATGTAAAATCTTTAGATCACATGCCTGATGCCGATAGTGACAACCACCCATCATGACCCAGTATTGCATATGTGGCTATTAAACTAATAGTAATGCAGCTAAAAGGTTTCAGCCTAAAGTTCAGGACAGGAGACATATATATGTTGCTGCTACATTCAGCTTCTATATTATTACGTAAACTAATTACTATTGTGTTACAGTTTCACACATTGTAACAAATTGCAGCTGTGTGAGCAAGACGAGATACAAATGATTTATAGACTCTGTATTGTTTCCAGTCACTGACAGCAAGCAGAAATCAATCACACAATAGGAAAAAAAATAGATTTTACGACTCGAAATATGTGCCACACTTAGTGACACGTATTTGAAACATATTTCGGGACGTATTTGTGGACGTAAATACGTCCGTAAATACGCCCCGAAATAAGCCATGTGAATATAGCCTTAGGGCCACATGTATGAAAACTGTCTAGGTCTAAAATTCACTTTGTTTCCCATAGCAACCAATCAGAGCGCCCCTCCCATTTTCCCTGAGCATTGTATGAAATGAAAGGGGTTCTCTGGTTGCTATGGAAAACAAAGTGAATTTTAGACCTAGACAGTTTTCATATATGAGGCCTTAAGAGTCACAGATAAAATTGAGAGGCTAAAATAATTCATTCCTTTAAATGGTTAACTGAAAAGATGAGGACAGCGTAGCTATAGGAGATGCAGCAGTAGCAAAACAAAAAATTACAACTGTTCTTGAATTCCTATAATTGGCAACTAGCAAATAGGATTAGAAATAGAATTTTTTCAATGGAATATCTGTTGAACAGAGTCTTATGGAAGGACCCTGACAGCAACACAGCACATCACAACTCTTCTTGAATCCCTATAATTTGCAACGGTGCAAACTATGTCTTCTCCACTGGCTGTACCCCCAAAACAGCAGACATGAACTTTTGGGCACTCAGACTGAAGATGTGAAAGATGCCGGCAGCAATTTATAACTCCCTAACTATTGCTGTGTATAATTCCCTAAGCTTACTGTCTCCCATCCCCTAAGTAATCTTACTAGCAGCTTGTCCTTTCTCAAATCACTGAGAAATGGAGTGCCTGCATGCATTCAAGCATGCAGACACAGAGCAGTCAACAGGAAATACAGTGTAATACATAGAACAGGGTCACGTGACTTCAGCAGCCAATGAGATCCCTACACCCTCACTGGTGACGTTTTGGATACTTCTCTATGGTCTGCACTGATTGGATGGTGCCAAAAGTACAGGAAGCAGCTCAAAGTGAAAGTAAAAAATGGCGCAGCGAACTCAAGGTTTGAGCGCAAACTTTACTCGAACGTCGTAAAAAGTTCAGTTACGTTTTAGTACTAAAAATCCATAAAGTTCAACTCGAACAAACCTTGTCTCGAACAGTTCACTCAACTCTAGTATTAAAGGCAGGTAAATAGGAGCCGCAGTTAAAACTGCAACCAAAAACTGCACTGTGTGAAAGCTCCCTAAAAGGAAAATTGAAACACGTGTATCCTAAACCTGGATTATTCTGCATTGAAGACTGTTTGTAGTTTATTTTGGGGTGTATTTTAGTGCAAAATATGCCCCAAAACTAAATTGGGTGAACATACCTTACATACCATACCTTACCATAAACAGTTGTACTATGTGGACAACTCCATTCTACGGAGCACATCCCTCTGAAAGGGTCTATACATATGGTGAAGTCAATCCTCTGAATTGTACAAGGGAGGTACAGGAAGACTTGAACAATTAGGTTTATCCAGACTAGTAATAGTCACTGTCCAGTTCAACAAAAATGGTGGTTGACAGACTCCCTTATCCGGCACATGTAAAATCTGGGGGTCCATGCCTTAGGGGCTCTGCTGAGAACCGGACAGGATATTCAAATGGCCAGTTTTCAATAAAATATGTTCAAATCATACTGCCTTCTGGTATGTAGCGATTTTTTACGAACAAAGTTGAAATCTGCAAGGTATTTATAGGTCTATGACTCGATGAGACAAGGCGGTGGTGCTACACGATAGTTGCCAACGATCGCAGGTGGGTGCGAGCTGAGGCGGCAGTGAAGGTGAGAGAGAGGCTGAGGCGGTTCGAGTAGCCTGCGAGGACTAATAAGCAGCTACGCGCATTTAATTCGATGGGTGCGGCGTTGTCCTGGTGTAAGGCAGTTGTGTATGGTGCGGATCAGGCGACGGACTAGAGAGTGATGTAGAGCGAGGTGAATAAGGCGCATTGAGATAGGCGTGAGTATTGGTTGGTGCGGCTGCGTCATGGAGCGATGATGGATATGGGATGAGGTAGGTTTATGCGGCGAGAGGGGCTTGAGAGAGAGAAGCACGCGAGAGAGCCTCTAGGTGGAAGCACGTATAAAGCGCGGCGGAGTTAGTGCGGCGGATTATTTTCAGCCTCAGTGGTATGTCAGGCTCAGAGCGGCTCAGAGATGAGGTAGTGATTGGAGGCCGAGGGCGCGACGGTGCGCGGTTGAGGGTGCCTCAAGACGACGGGCTGGGCAGTGGCTGACAGACGCTTAGTCTATTACTGAGCTGCTGAGGGAGAGAAACCAGCGTAGCGATATAGGGACTCGAGTTGTGCAGTCGGCTGTCCATTTTAGTTAGATTAAAGATATTAGGCAATTATGAGTTTAAGATGTGAGGGGGACGAGATTGGCGAGAGAGACTAGAGGCGGAGCATGCGTGCGCCTGGGGTCTGGGGTATACGTTTCAGGCGGCGTGTGGTGGTTGAGAGGATGTAGAGGGAGGTGGTGGGCCCGCGGGCGTGAAGCGAGCCGGGTTCACAGCGATGGCAGGCATGCGTCTATACGAAGGAACAGGCTGAGGGTAGAAGTGATCACCAAGTACATAGTGTAGACATTGTAAGTGAATATCGAGAGTGTAGCGAGAGAAGAGAGAGGCGAGTTTTTCTATTTAAATGATTGGAGAGAGGCCGATGTGGATGAGTTGTGGCGTCGCCGAGGAACTTATACAGGGGATACGGACGAGAGCGCGGGTATTTTCTAGTATAACGATGCATGGCGCACGTGGATTGGTTAGGGGCTTGGCGACGAGCTAGCTCGCACTTATAATTAGTGCATTTATATCGGCGACGAGAAGATCAGGTCTGGAGTGAGGTTGCAGGTTTGCGAGTGAGATAGGACGCCGAGCTTACGACGCGGAGTGGTGACTTGGTATTCTAGAGCGTGTCCCCTTTGCAGTATGAGAATTGCGCGAATACAGCCATGCGATATATGCGAGCACATGTTTGATTGTGTTATACTCAGCATAAATAGACCGTGGCATATGCGGAAGCCTGAGAAACTTCACAGTAAGTGAGGCGTGTTAAATGAGTGAT
The DNA here is from genome assembly GCA_025379985.1 of Phyllomedusa bahiana. Lineage (NCBI taxonomy): Eukaryota > Metazoa > Chordata > Amphibia > Anura > Hylidae > Phyllomedusa > Phyllomedusa bahiana. Next base: position 83,209 of record JAODAL010006628.1, read on the forward strand.
CTGATAGAGTGTTGCTATGCACTCTGTCAGGCATCGGTAGGTGATCGATTGTGTAGCGCGAGACAAGTCGCAGCTTAAGAGATAGCTGTCGGAGTTCGCAGCAATTAGCATATATTCACCATCATGTAGGAGTTGAGCGCGAGTGTGATACAAAACGCATACGCGTTTATTAAAACCGAGAGACGCGTAGGGATCGAGGGTGTGCCGAGGTTGGTATTTAGACTGAAATGGCTCAGGCTCCACGAGTGGTTAGCATTAGAGACGGGTGCAGTGGCGAGGACTCTCGGGGAGTGTGGACGATGCGTTAAGAACAGCTACGGGGTCTAAAGGAACGACCACGGAGATAATAGGGAGCAGCTGTATGTGTCAAAAGGAGAGTACCTGATGAGCGGATATAGCAGATCGACAAAGCTGAAACTCTGAGTAGACACTGAGGTTTTGATTATATGTATGAGGACTTTGAGTAGGGCGTGGGCACCGGCCGAGCATTAGTCGCAGTAGTGTGGACTCCGTGCATACTACGTGTAGAATCGTATAAAACCGCAATCGTAAGATAACGCACAGGTGAATGGAGAAAGGATGCAAGGAGCCAAAACCGATTGATGAGAAGTAGTAAGCGCTCGCGCGCATGAACGAGTAGTAGCGAGTGTGATTGTTAGTTGACAGATAGTGCCGCACGCGCACGCGTTGTTCATGATATCAGCAAGCTTGCGTAAACATAAAAACATCGAGCGTAGGATTCTATAGATGCCCGCCACAGGTCGCGATTGAAAGGCAAAAATACGTTTATTATACGCGGAAAGGCATTCGACGAGGTTAGCGGAGTGTTAGTGTGTGGACTTAGTATGAGAGTGCGTGCAGGCGCCAGCATTGTATCGATTTATCTGAAGGCGTATATCAGCTTGTAAATCATAAGAGGACAGGGCAATTCTCGAGAGAATCGCACTCACGCGAGTGAATTGTAAAGTAGAGCAGGTAAGACGAAGAGACCGTTTAGGATGTGATAGCCGAAGGAACAAGAACGATGTAGGTGCATTGTGGTAGTGGTAGTGGATAGAGGGCGTGTTTACGAGGCGTCGAGCGGCGCAGGTGCATATAGTTCATTGACTTCGCGATGCGAACAGCGACGTGAGAAGATCATAAAACAGCGAGATGCTGATAGAGCGGCGGGGGCAGCAGGTTAGAAGATAGAGAAGTGTTTCGAAGACGGGACTCTCGACGGCCGTGGTTTAGTTGGAGGATGCAATACGCGACGGAGAGCACGAGTGAGTCGTAGGTTTAATATTTTGGACTAGATATTTTGGTTGCTTGCTTACGCGGCCAGCAAGTTGCTGTCATTTGAACTCAGTCTCATCGAGGAGCTATAAAACTTTTAATCATGACGGCGGAGTGCGCGATTATCTAGATTTAGAACGCGCGCTAGTGACGCGTATAGTAAAGGTGTTGGCACTGAACTAAGCACCGGGTATTATACTATGCAGGATCATACGACATAAACAGGAGGGTACGTGTATTTAGAGGATTGCTTAGTAGTTAGTGCACAGTGCCCGACAAATGTGTAGCGATTGGAGATGCACAACTACGTTCGATACTATTGTCTTTCGAAACCACATATTGCATATTTGCACCACAGTGGTATGTCAGTATGTGAAGAGTGGGTGTGCGCGCGCTCAGAAGAATTGTTGAGTAGTTATGACGGCGCAGCAAGGCTAAAGAGGCGATTGCGTGTTTTTTGACTTTTTGCGCACCCCCGGATGCAGTTATGTTATACTGATGTCAGCGCAGATCCACATTACGTACAGAATGGTCAAAAACGACACAATTCGTGATTATATCAGGCCGGACTGCACGGTGTTTGAGAGGTTGGTGGGAGAAGGGTGCAGAAGACCATAGCCGTGTTTAGCGCAGATAGATAAGCGGCCAAAACAGTGGAGGGAGGCTAGTACGTGGTTTTTTGGAGTTATTAGCTGAGTTAAGGGCGAGCTCTTGCGTGGTGCCCAGAGGCAGAGAGTGTGGTGGATCATTGGACGGGCTGCGAGTGGCAGAGCTAGCTATACTATCTGTAAAACAGTCAGAACGTGGATCGTTCGGCACCACGCGTGCGAGAGACTCGCGTGTGCGAAATCAGGCGATATCGGGGCGGTGTTATATATGTAATTATCGCGCGATACACCGGAGCACGAGGATGATACGTTGAGGTAGTGTGTGTTGAGTACATATATATGTAGCGTGTGCGCACCCGCGGGCAATGGATACAGTGATGTGACGTCAGGCTCTTCGTAACTTAGCAAGCGTGCAATAAACGCAGCAATGTCTAGTAAGGGTAGCACGCGCACGATGTAGATGGAGTGTGAAAGAGAGTTCAAGCGACCAATATCAGTGTGAGTAGATAGGATGGGATACAACATCGCAGCGCAGTAACACGAATACGGAGTTTGTGATATGCACGAGATGGGCGTGGAACGGCCATTCGATTAGTTCTTGTAGCGGTGAGCGGCTATCAGCTCTGAAATCTTAAGAACGAGCGTCGCTTCTATGGATTCGCCGACAGTTAAAGTGAAAGGTGCAAAGATGCTAGAACGGTGTTAATCCTGAGTCGGACAGCCGAAGAATCGATAACACAGATAGCTGGAGTGTATTTGATAGGGCACTTATGGCGCCAGTATCTATTCTTGTTGTGTAGTGATAGAAGCACCGTGTGCGATGTGTGAGGAAGTATATGACATCCCTCCTAGTAGAAGGAGTTAGTGTGAGTGATAGAGAGGTGGTTTATGTACGAGGAACATAGGCAGGTTGACATTTATAGGGCCGTAGCTTGGATAGCTACTATTGTATACTTGTAGGCTGGGGCAAAAACTAGACGCTCCGAAGCGCTTGCCTCAGCGAAGGATTATATTTTTGAAGCGAGAGTGGGAGCGTAGAGATGGCAGTAGTGTTAGCGGTGCCGGAGAGGCGACGCGTGAGTGGTGTGGGATTATAGGCACATGTCGGAGTGTGAGAGAGAGAGTAAGAGAAAGGTGATGCGTCCATCCAGCGTGGGTAGCGTGTCGTGACACGCATGTCCGAGGCGGATCGTCAGGTAGGGTATTGATGCACGAGAGCGCGATCGCAGGCAGTGTAGCATGTCTGTGCGTAGGGGGGGTGGATCGAGGGGTCCGCCATGGATGAGAGTGCTACGTACAGGTTCGAAACATCAATCGGGCGCAGTTCTATTATGCTCTCGAGTCAGGTGGTTTAATGAGCAACCGAGGGCGAGAACGAAGCAGTCTAGGAGCAGCCTCCTCGGTCCTCGGCTGGGCCTGTCGGCGCGTGTGCGAACAAAGGGAGCGGTGCATGGCGCGGTCATCCTACAGGCTTGCAGAGAGCAGCGAGCGCATGAAGCTCGTGCGCGCAAGTGATGGACGAACAGGCTGAGTACAGCGCCCGCCTCTGTGAGATGCAGCTCCATATATGGACTGAGAGGAGCGCTCGGGATGTTATATGACGAGTAAGCTGAGCGGGGTGATAGGTATGTGTGGAGCATGGAATTGGCAGGGTATATTTAAAGAGTGATCAAGACAGATTGAGATGTGATTGAGGTAGATCGCTGCTCTGTGACCCCAGATGAACTTGATTGAGAGGCCATGCGGCAACATGGTGAGTGTTGAGAGGAAGCAGGCGTCAATGCGGCAAACGAGATCGCCGGGGGCTTGTTCGGGTGAGGGCAGACGGTGGCCGCGGTTTAGCATTGTGCGCCCGTGGTGGCGTTATGTAGCCCGCGCGGCTACTGGGAGGTGCAGTAAAGGTGTGCAGGAACGAGCGCAAGAGCTCCGTGAGTGACGAGATGCACTATATGGTGGAATGTGTGATCGGACGAAGAGCGTTGAGTGCGCAGTGCGCAAGAAGGACCGGAAGTAGTACCGTGCGAGAATTTGTAGTCGATTGCGAGCGGTGGCGTGCTACATCAGGTGACGCGAGGAGGGAAGCGCGAGTGGTTAGTGACTCGCTAGACGGTGTCCCGCACGACGACGCTATGATAGGGATCGGTCCGTCAATTATAGTCAGCTGATGGTCAGTGGAGATGGAGCGCGACCGGAGTGAGCCAAGTGGGGAGCAGGGCTACAAAACCCCGGGCTCTCGTCTTATGGCGCGCGCTAGACGAAGCTAAGGTGGTCGGCGGCGGGCGGGGGGCGGGCGCGTGCGTCGAGAGTCGTGGGGGGCGCGGTATTCTTTATTGTCTGCACGGTGGCCTGGCTGTAAGGAGAGGCGTCCCTATTCTAATTATCTAAAGTTCGTGGTCGCTGGGAGTAGAGCCGGAGAGGAAACTGCATGAGCTTGGAGGAGAGGCTGAGTAACGTTCGTGCGAAGTAGTGGTGAGGTACAGAGGGGGCGGCAGGCGAGCGGCGAAGCGAGAGTCTAGTGAGCGACATCAGCTAATTCGAGTGGATATTGGGTCATATGGGTGAGGGAACCCTCGTGAGCGCAAGAGCACAGTGAGGCTGGCGGATACGGCGGTATGCGGCGCCGGTGGGGGCGCGTCCGAGACCGACTATCGAGCGGAGCGCCACGATGTCGTATCGCGGCCTCGGCGGGGGGAGGGGTGTGGCCGCCTCGCCGGAGCCGTAGAGCGTAGGCGCGACAGGGTGCGAGGGCGCTGGCGATGGTTTCTTCTGGCGAGATGTCAGCTTTGGGATGTGCAGGGTTAGGAGGGGGGGGGGGGGGGGGGGGGGGGGGGGGGGGAGGCGTGCGGCGTGTCTGTTGCAGGCCCGCGCGCTGGCCGGTGCCAGGGCGCGGTGTGGCGGTGTGGCGCGCGGGCGTAGGCGGGGGCCGCGGCGGGGCAGGGGCGGGCGAGTCGCGAGGGGCGGCTGAGTGGCGGCGGGTCCCGGGATGCCTGACGGTCCGTTCTCCGTAGGCGCCCAGGGTGTTGTGCCGACCTCGACGCCGCTGAGGACAGGCGTGTGCGCTGCGTGCGGCTACAGTGGGCCGGATCCGTGAGCTGGTGCTACGGGCAGGGGGGCTGGTGGAGGGTCTGAGGTAAGAGAACACTATTAACCGGCGCAGACGCGGAGAGCCGGGGATAAGGGCGGCGGCAATAAGTGGGGGCCTGTGAGAGGGATGTAGCGGGCCATGTAGGGATGCCGAGGGTCGTGAAGGTTGTGTCCGATCTGGGAAATGTGAGAGGTAGGTTTGTCGGCATGATTGGGCGGGGGCGGGTCGTGATACCGGCGCGCGGGCGATGTTGTGGACACAGATGGGGTGTGGTGGTGGCGGCGGAGGCAACTTCTCCCATGGGCGCGCGACGCAAGGCGCGCGAGGCGTACGCAGCGGGTGGCCGTGAGTCGTAGGCATATCGTTGTCGGCAGTGGAGGAAAGTCGGTCAGGCGGGCTGGGGGGGTGCCCTGCCACCTGGGGACGTTTGTGGGCATGGCGTAAAGCAGAGGTGCAAGCTGGGGGGGTCGTGTGGGGGTCTGTGCAAGGCGAGGTGTCCGGGGGCGAAGATTTAGGCTCAGAGGCTGGGCAGGCCGCAGGCGTCTAGAGGGATCTGACTGGTGGTGACCGGAGGCGAGTATGAGGGCGTGTCTCGGTGAGTCCAAGTCTCGGACACAAAGTCAGCCTTGGATGAGCGGAGAGGGGCGGGATGCCGCATGGTAGTGAACGGCGCTGGGTGGAGTGGGAGGAGTGCACTGGAGGATGGGTGGAGCGGTGTGGATGGGGGGTTGGCGTCATCAGGCGAGCAGGTGGCGCAACGGGCTCTGCAGCGCGGGACACCGCAGTAGTTTTGGCAGTTGTGGGTTCTAGTCGCGCGGGCGCATCGTGGAGGAGCCGGTGCCGGGATATGGGTGGGTGGTGGGTGGCATCGACGTGGGCCTCGCGAGGAGGCAGTTCGTCGAGTGGGGCGTGGTGGGGGATGGAGTGCGAATTAGGAGGATGGCTGCGCGAGATGGATGGGGCTAGGCGCGGTGTCGCCGAGGCGAGCGGGAGGGCGGAGGGTGGGCACGGTGGACGGGTGATGGTGTGACGCTTCTCCCAACGAGCAGACCGGGTCTCGAAGCTGGAGGGCGTTGTGTGGAGGCGGAGGGGGAGGGAGCGCGGAGAGTTGGCGCGAGAGCGAGAGTGGTGAGGGTGTTGTGTGGAGGGCTGAGTGCGAGGCGTGGCGAGACAGAGCTTGCGGGTTCCGGGTGCGCCGTTCGAGTCGTCGGTGAGGGGTCTGGAGCACAGTCCCGTTATAGCTGGCAGCAGATGGACGATGAGAGGCTCTGTCGCCAAAATGGCTAAAGATGCACGGGGCGTCAGGGCCTGAGGGGTCGGATGAGACGGGTTGCGGGGGTGGGGGGGGGGGGGGGGGGGCTCTGGTGAGAGGGTCACGGAGGGCTGTCTGAGTCGTAGTGATGGGGGTAGGTAGCGGTCGGCACGGAGTCGGAGCGCGCTTGTCGGCAGCGCCGAGGCGAGTGGCGGTTATGGATCCGCGCCTTGTGGCTGGGCTTGTGGTGCGCGGTCGTGAGGGCAGTGTCGAGCGAGGCGCCTCGGTCGGGCGCGGTCGAAGGCCGAGCGTCGGAATGGTTAGGCGCGTGTGTGCGAATCGGAGCTGGGAGGTTGTACGCGAGCGCGCACGCAGCAGGGTGCTGCGGCGACGGAGCTAGATAGGTGGGGTCAGCACGGGAGCGCTAGCCATGAACGCAGTATGAGCGTGACACATGGTGGAGGCGGCGAGGAGCAATGGCGGGGCGCGGGGTAGCGGAGTAGCGCTCGTGGGTGTTGTAGGGCCAGCTGGTGAAGTGAGTGTGAGGGGCGCAGGTAAGCGTGAGAGTGAGCTGAGCACCGGCAGTCCTTGATAGGCGCAGTGTGTTATTGTGCAGGCATGGAAGCGCGAGGCGACGAGATGGACAGTGAGTCGGACAAGGGACGCTCTAGTGCAGACATTCTGCAGTTGTGAGAGAGTGTCGATGGGGTAGGTGGTTTGCGAGGTGGAGGAGCGAATGCCGGTGATAGGGGAGCAGCTGCGGAGGAAACGCGCGCGGCAGGAGGTCGCGCGAGGCGCAGTCGCGCGGTGGCGGGGAGTGAGCCGGAGGCACATGCGAGGCGACAAGATGGGACGCCAGAACGAGCTAGCCGGTCGCAATCACGAGAGTGCGCGCTATACCGTGATAGGTCGATCAGCTGTGTGAGCATCGTCTTCATGGGTATGGCTGGAGCGAGTATGTGTGGAGCGGATTGTCCCTCAGGACGTGCGGTGGAGTGTTACAGGCTGTGGTGGGGCGATCGGAGATGGCGAAGCTGGCTCGAGGGAGGTGCGCGACGATCGAGGCGCGGTGGCCAGTCGGCTACGGGGCGGGGAGGGTGTGTATTGAGCAGGGAGCGTGAGGGGTGCTGCGTGGGGAGTGGGGATGGGCACGGCGGTGAGAGGGTTGATCGAGTGTGCGGAGGCGTGGAGGCAGGTAGAGTATTACCGATTATAGCACGCGGTGATGGAGGGGGTTTTAAGCGCGTGTACTGTCCGCAGGGGGGGCCTTGAGGAACTATGGAGTTGTGCTTGCTGCGTATGAGGTTCTGTGGGGGTGTGGGAGAAGGAGAAGATGAAGGGTGTGAGAGAGGCGACGTAGAGGTAGAGCTAGTGGCCGCGCTAGCTGGAGCCCTCGGGCAGGTCGGAGAGGTCGCTGATCAGCGGTGACTCCGCGAGCGTCTGCGCGCAGATGAGTGTGCAGAGGGGTAAGGGTGCTCGCAGTATTCGCTCCGAACAAGAGGTATGCCACGGTGCGGAGAGATGTCAGGCCGATATCAGGAACGTGAGTGAGACCGCACTAGTAGGTGACGTGTGTGTTGTGAGGCCCACCGTCCTTGAGGAGGCGGCGCGGTCACAGAGAGACGCGCGCGCGACATCAGCACGATTATACCTATGCGCACCGCACCGGCGGCGGAATAGCAGAGGTTCGCATGGATCAGGAGAGAGCTGGTGAGGGCTGCCGAGGATCTGGTGAGATTGGATGCGCGCGTGAGCATGGCACGGCATCTGTGTTCTTTCTGTAGCTATGCACGTAGCCGCCAAAAGTCGACGGGATGAGGTGGAGTGACAACAGTCAGCTCGCGAGGGGAGCAGTGGAGGCGGAGAAGGAGTAAGTTGGGGATTGCCCAGAGGCGGTTGAGGGCGTGATGCGGTCAGTCGCGAGCGCGGGGGGCTAGAGGTGGATCAGGAGAGTGGCCGTAGTAGGTAGGGGGAGTAGACGCTGTGGTGTCGCGATATCTAGTTATTATCGCGAGCCTGAGCCAACAGCGTGGAATTCTGAGATGCTTGGGCGGGGAGCGACGGAGGGGGCGCGAATCGGACACAGGGGAGACAGACATCTAGGAGGATGATGCATGTGGATGGCACGTACAGCTGCTGCTGCGATCAACCCGTGGCGGGTGTTTTGTCGCATAGGTGGAGGTGTATGTCGGGGGCTGTGTGGCAGCGGCCACGGAGAGGGGATCTTTCTGTGGTAATGGGGGCGGCGCCAATGGGTGAGCGAGAGTGTGGTCGCAGCGTGGCGTCCGAGTCACTCCATAGTAGGATGTAGAGTATATTCCGGTGGGGCCGCATGGCCCAGCGAGCGGAGAATCAGAGTAGGGCGGAGCCGGATGCGAGGCCCCAACGCGACAGATGGTGGCTAGTGTAGGATCATGGTGACTAGGACAGGAAGCGTGCGAGGAGCCGTGCTATCGCAGCTCTGGAGAGCAGCAGTGAGAATCGAGGTATTAGACGGGGATGATAGCAGTCGAGATGGACACATGCTCAGGGCGGGTTAGAGTCGACTCTGGCGGAGGACATATGTGGCCGCGCAATATAGGTCCAGATCGAGGGATCCTCGCTCGTGAGTGCTTATTATTAGTATGGGCGCCTTGTTCGTGTCGCATTGTCAGCAGTTCTCTGGCGATTGGTCCAGAGCTCTGAGAGGTCGGTATGAGTAGTGTCTCATGCGGATATGTAAACTTTTTGTGATATAACGATATCGGCTTGTATCGTGTGCGCGTGCAGATGAGATGGAGGTATCAGCCTAGGAGACCCAACATTTTCGCGAGAGAGCGAGGGTGTTGTAGTGGCTGTGAGGGGCGGGTAGCTGTAAAAGGAGTGGCGCGGAGGTCAAGGTAGATCGGATTGAAAGAACTGCCGGGAGTATGAGGCCATTTAGACCTGCTCTTGATAAGTATCTAGAGCTCAGAGCGTGGATTTATACGAGCGCGGAGTGTGTCGTCGATGGTGTGGATGATGGAGAGATGTCGCGGGTGGTTGGGGGCTGGTTAGTAGTGGAACGCGAGTGTCGAACGTAAGGAGCTCAGAGGGGTCCTTAATTAGACGGAGGCCCTGGTATGAGTGCTTCAGCGAGGGTGCGAGGAGTAGACTCCCTCAGCCAGGTTTATTATAACAGTTGGTGTCTAGTCAGGGGAGAGTCATTAGAGTAATACAGTAATATAGGTGAGAGGGTTGCGGAGGAGGGTATCGAGTAGGCTAGTCATTTGGAAAGTGTGCGAGTGCACATTAGCGAAGCATGGAGTCCGAATATATAAAACAGGAAGGGAGTGTATTGTGTATTTCTGCACGCGCAGGAGCGTCGGATGGGTAGGGATATCTGGATCGGGACAAATATAGCGCTGAGCGAGATTGGGTCGCGACTTCGAGGTGTCTCAGTGTTGTGGCTTGGGAGTTGATTTTTGGGGGGCATTTTTGCTTGAATCAGCAATACTACAGGTCCATTCTTAAAAAATGTGTTTCTAATAGACATTTTGTTCTTCACAATTGTCGAAAAGTCTCATGGTGTCATGTTTGAATTTTTGGGGCATTTTGCTGTGACAGCAGCTATACTACAGTCCTATCTAAAAAATGTTGTTTCTAAAGACATTTGGATCTTCACAATTTCCAAAGTGGCGCAAGGTCATAGCTTTGAATTTTTGGGGCATTTTGCTGTAACATCAGCTATACACAGACCTATGTCTAAAAAATGTTGTTTCTAACAGACATTGTGAGGTGAAGCTAGCGCGCGAGAGTTGTCCAAAGTGCTCACGGTCATGCTTTGAATTTTTGGTGGCATTTGCTGTGAAATGCAGCTATACTACAGGTCCTATTCTAAAAAAATGTTGTTTTCTAACAGACATTATTTCTTCACAATTGTCAAGAGTGGCTCATGGTGATGGTGCTGTCAGTAACAGAATAGGTAGGAACACTGTTTAATGGACACATATTGAAAATACTTGTTTTTGCTAGATCTTTAAACATAGTCTATCAATCCTTGTAAAGAGACAACCCATTTAATACAATGAAAAAAAAGAGAACAAATACATGGTGGTGATTCATCCTATTTTAAAAATGTTTTTCTAGAAATAAACTACTAAAAAACTTGCCATGTACAAAAAAGCTGTAAAAAAATTCCTCCTGAATTGTACAAGGGAGTACAGGAAAACTTGACCAGATGTAGGTTATTCAGAGGACATGGAGTATGGAGCACGACAGAAACAAAGTACAGAGAACAATTTCCTCCAGCACGCTGAGTAAAATGAGAAAAGAATGCCAAGCAAAAGGGCACCTGGGTGTAACAGGACGGTAACCTCCAGTATTTCCAGTGAAGCTCAATTGGTCCGCACTCCATACGAGTGTGAGCGCTACGCCAGTCTTGACTGTGTACTGAGGAAGGCTGGAAGTTCTCACACTTCCGCTTCCGACTCTGCTTCCACGACAGTTTTTTTGCTCTGCGTCATCATGGCATTTTAACCTGCATGTTATAATGAGGACGCCAGCCTGGGCTTTCAACGCACCCACTTTAACTCCGCCCTGTCATGCTGTGGCACAGGACCATTCTAGTGCAATGTCCAGTTCAACTAAAATGGTGGTTGAAAGACTCCTTTTTCCGGCACTTTTGTAAACAGGGGTCAGGCAGGTTAATGGTCATACTGTGGCCCAGGACCAGGGACAGACATGCCAGTTCAACTAAAATGATGGTTGAAAGGACTCCTTTTTTCTCGCACATTTAAAACTGTGGGTCAGACGGTTACTGGTCATTCCTGCGGTACCAGGACAGATATAGTTTTAGTGTCCCGTTCAACTAAAATGGTGGATGAAAGACTCCTTTTTGCGGCACTTTTTAAATCTGGGGGTCATGCAGGTTGGGGCTCGATGGCTGCGTTCCAGGACAGGGATATTCAGATGTCCATTCAAGTAACATGATGTGTTCAAAATCATACGGCCATCTGCACTTTTTGAATTTAGGTGGTTATGCGGTTTAAGGGTCAGGCTTTGGTACAAGACAGGATAGTGAATGGTCTGTGACTTTTTTCTGTGACTTTTATAACCTAAGTGTGTTGCCTAAGATGTAGCACGTATCCATTTGACTGTTGTGGATGTTAATAAAACAGATAAACAAAAAGAGGCAAAATTGTTGTATTTTGTTCATCTGATTTTCCTCCAAAAAGTGAAAAAAGTGATTAATGTACCCTAAAAGGTATTAGTGGAAAATATAGCTTATGCTGCAAAAGCAATTACAGAGCTCCACCAATGAAAAATAATAAAAGTTCTATTTAGTAAAAGTTTTAGAACATGGTGACACAAAAATAAATGATTATTATTATTATTATTATTATTTGGTGAAGAGTGTAAAAGCCTTCCCCCTGCTCCTCCAAAAAAAAGAAAAACCTCAATCCTCATAAAATTTCAAAATTGCTGTTTTCTCTAACCCTCAAACTCCACACACAAAAATTATGAAGACTGTTCATACATTATTTGTATCCCAAAATGCTGCAGGTACAAACTACAGCTGTCCTGCAAAAAACAGATCCTCATGAGGTTTAGTCAATAAAAAATTGAAAAGGATACAGCTCTTGGAATACAGAGATGAAAGAAACAACAAAACCACATTATTTCCTCAAGGCCCAAAATAGCTGTGTCGTTGGAAGAATGTTTGGAAAATGTAAAAACGGCCATACCTTCACTATGCCATGGTTAAAGGGGTTTTCCAGATGTAATGTGAGGGGGGGATCCCCAAAAATGGGTATTTAATCCTTTAAATTTATTTGATTAAAAAAGTGAACCCTTGAGAGTTTTTTTCATTGTCGTCCCCCTTAGTTTCTGACAGTTTACATTAACAAGACCAGGACATGACGGGAGAAATTGGCCGAGTTTGGGTGTTTGCCCTTTTTTCGATGCAGGGAATATAAAGGGAGCTTGCAAGGAACTGGGGAAAAAGCGTGAATGACCCTGTTTTTTTGTATAGAGAATCCACGGTTGTAATGTAATTTTTGAGTAAAATTGCAGACGCTCCCTGACCCCTGGCTCCTCCACCCTCCCTCCCTCTCCCCCATGACCGAATGCTTTGTTTATCTTCTCTCCTGAGCAGATAAGTGGCAAAACCCCTTTAAATCTTATCATCATACAATAACTAAATAATGCTACCTCTATACTACTACTACTACAATACTACTAAATACCATCATACATGGTTTTTCTGACAATTGATAGGTGTCAGAAAAATACTTGATATGGATAGTTGTTATGTCCTTTGTTTTGAGCTCATTTATGACCTTATGGACTATTGTATGCCTTGTTCTTTGCATGAAGTTTGTTGATCGACCACTTGTGGGAACAGTAATAATGATCTTGAATTTACTCCATTTGTACACAGTCTGTCTGACTGTGGATTGGTAGAGTCCAAACTCTTTAGAATTGATTTTGTAATTTTTTTTCAGCCTGATGAGCATCAACAACTATTCTTCTGAAATCTTTAGAAGTCTCCTTTGTTTATGCAATGATTCATTTACATAAACATGAAGAACAGACTTTGAAGAAGTTTCACAACAGCTGGATAACATTGGTTATCTGTTGGGAAACCCCATAGCAGATACACAGAAAAGGAAAGACAGACTCTGAGCTCTGACACTAGGCCCCCCCCAAATATGTCTCTGCTTACTTGCCTGCCCGACCCTAGGTAGTTGGTGGAAACTTGGCAGTAGTGCCTACCTTAAATATGTGAACAAAGAGAACAGAAAAGACAGACAATACAAAGCAGGAAGTTGGACAGACCTGCTCAAAAACCAAAGCAGATGATGTACTGTAGTACAAAAACATGAGGCAAAGAGAATGGTCAAAGGAAAAGGAAGGAAACCAAAAAGACAATATCAAAACATGCATCAGATCGATTCAAGATAAGACTATCGCCAGCCAAAAGCAAAATGGAACTTAAACAGGAAGCCATGGACCCAGTCCAATGAGTGATTGGACCAGCTCCCTGACATCCAGAACACAATCTGACTGGTGCAACCAGCTGTCCATTAACGTTGACTTAACAATCTGTTGCCCAGAACAATGTCAGCAGAGAACAGACTGGTGTGTCAGGAATCAATTTACAAGGACACATCCAAATAAGACCAAGTTCAGACATCACAACAAACTTGCACAGTAACAATTTCATGGCCAAAAGCGCAGCCTTTGTCGTACCTCACGCCCCACGAACCGCACTGCGGCCTGAATAGGCCGGGCCATGAAATTATCTCTGCAGTTACTGCTCTTCTCTGTTAATTGGCCCTTCACATTAAAATGGGGATCTGACCACAACAAAATGTAGGTTTATTCTTTGAACCTAGCTTGCCTTGCAGGGCTCTGCTTGTCCTTACCAGTTTACTCACTTATTATAAACAGTCCCACCTATTTACACCTCATCTGAAAGCTACTCTGAAAAGTTCGACTGCGTTTACACGGCAAAGGACAAATACCGGTTGGGAAATCCCAATCGGTATTTGGTCTTTTTTTTGTCATGCAGGGAGGTGGCTTTTGTCTGCAGTTTGCGGATTCGAGCCCTCCCCCTTCGCACCCACATGTTCATGTTCCACTCGAAAACCGGGCGGAAGAATTAACATGTTCTAAGTTTTTCAGACCACCGGCGGTGTAAACAAAAGTCCAGTGGAAAATTCGTGCAATGTGGAATGCTGCACGGATTTTCTATTAATGTCAATGTAAAAGGTTTACAGACGGCTTTCAAATCCGAAAACCATCTGTAAAACTGACGGAAAACCTGTGCCGTGATGACATGCCCTAACTATACAGTATTGTAACACTGCTGTGCACCCAGTGGCCCACCAGATTACTATACAATGGGCCACAAGGTGCAATGTAAATCACACTACAATATAGCATATACTGCATGTACATAGCAATTAAGGTGTATTATCAATATAAAACAGCAGGTTTAAACCCTCACAGGCATAAACTAAACTCAGTTGATTTACAAACACCAGTCCTTTATTCTAATTGTGATACACAATTCACAGTTCTAACTTGATTTGCTATAGAGTCAAATTTTTTGATAAAAATAATTAGCATATAGTGGGGTAACAAGTAATTCTAAATGCCTGGTACCCTCAGTAAATCCAGTGAACTAGTCATTCTACGTGACACATCTCAGTTTTGATGTGCAATTATGCAGGAGAATCATTACAAAGATGGTAAAACCTCATTTTCCTTGTGGCTGGGAAAAGGTCTAGGTTGGAAGAATCTAGATTCCTGGCTTTTGATATGTCTGTATACAAATAACCAAAAGTTCACAAATGTTGGTCCTTTACTAGTTTTCATAAAGGTTTGCACCAAGTCCACAGAGGGTATCACTGAACAAAAATGAAAACTTCTCTGTGCTTCAGGTCTTTCTGTTCCAAGTTTATTGTGTGCTATACAGATGTAGAAGCAAATATTCTTTGTCTGATTAATCCATTAATGGTGTTGCAATTTAAGGATGTGGGGTTTTTGTTTTTATCTCCCAGCCTTCCAAGAGCCGTAACTTTTTTATTTTTCCTACTACATGGTCGTATGAGGGCTTATTTTTTGCAGGACAAGATGTACTTTTTAGTGGTACAATTGACCATTAATATGCTATACTATAACGCCAACTAGGGATCAATAAATATAGATTACAAAACCAAAAAGGTAATGAACTCCAAATACATTATAGACCAAAACAAACCATATACCCTCATATATAAAATGCAGTATTTATTGAAAAATATGTTTAAAAACATAAATTTTAATGTACACGATAATACTCAGACCTGTAAATAATAAGTGATAATAAAAAAAAAACACCTACAATGTATGCTAACCCCTTAACCCCTCCAAAGAAAAAAAATATGACTCTTCCTTTTTCTCCTCCCCACCTTCCAGGAGCATAACGTTTTTATTTTTTCATCTACATAGACATAAAAGGGCTTTTCTTTTGTGGGACTTTCTAATGTGTCATTCATCATACCATAAAGCATACTGGGAAACCGCAAAAAAAATTCTAAGTGGGGCAAAATGTGAACAAAATTTACTTGCGCCATGTTTTCGGGTGTTTTGCTTTGACAGCATTCATTCTTGGATATAAATGATGTTATCTGTATTCTACAGGTTGATGTGGATCCGCTAATACCAAACATTTATGGTTTACTTTATGTTTTGGTACCATACAAAAATGACAAACATTTTCTATTTTTGAAATTTGCGCGGTGGCGCCAACTTGTGTGACCAATACATTTTTTGAACCAGAATACCCTATAAATATTAATAGTATACCAGAAGAATCACCTCGGCAATGGCACCGCAATGCTCCGTGAATGAAACCTCCGCTGAGAAGCAAACTAAACTGAATCTCTTTATTAGCAAACTTTAAAAAGGACAGCAGATGACACGGTACACATAGTGCAACCTGACTATCGCGTTTCAGGCTAGACGCCCTTGTTCACTGTGAACAAGGGCGTCTAGCCCGAAACGCGTTAGTCAGGTTGCACTGCGTGTACCGTGTCAGTCTGCTGTCCTTTTTAAAGTTTTGCTAATAAAGAGATTTAGTTTAGTTTGCTTCTCAGCGGAGGTTTCATTCACGGAGCATTGCGGTGCCATTGCCGAGGTGATTCTTCTGGTATACTATTGCATAGCAAGCTGCTTGGCCGACAGCAGGCTTGGAAGCCTAAACCCTCATCCTGAGATCTACATGGACATTGAAGTCTGCTATAGGTGAGCCACAATTTTTTGCATATAAATAGTAATACCCGGGATAATGAAAACAAAATTGAAAAAATATTGGACAACTCAAAACTCAATTGCAACAACCAAAAAATGGGGAAGACCAACACAAAAGAATATCATGCTTTATTAAACATAAGTATAAAATTGAACACACCAAATGAAGTAATGACCAAAAAGCAAAAAAAAAGCAAACAAAAAATTTACATAAATGAAAAAATACCACACCCAGAAACCAAGAAAAACAAACACACAGGGGTCTAAGGTCACATGAAAAAAAATATACATATTATTAATGAAAAAAAATCCAAATGATGAAAAAAAATAATAAAATCCACCTGAAAAACGAAAACTCTAATAAGGTATAGCTTGAATGAAAAATGCAAAAATAAATATTAATGTACTAAAATAATACCATACCAGAGATGCATCCATTGGAAAGAAAAATGACAGCTAGACCCCTGTGCTGCCCCCAACTTTCTCCTTCCATCTCCTTCCATCATCAAGGGCATTGAAGGGCATTGAAGATGTGGCTGGGTCTTTCAGCATGACAATGATCCCAAGCACACCGCCAGGGCAACAAAGGAGTGGTTTCGTAATAAGCATTTCAAGGTCCTGGAGTGGCCTAGCCAGTCTCCAGATCTCATCCCCATAGAAAACCTTTGGAGGGAGTTGAAAGTCCGTGTTGCTCAGCGACAGCCCCAAAACATCACTGTTCTAGAGGAGATCTGCAGGGAGGAATGGGCTAACATACCAGTAACAGTGTGTGCCAACTTTGTGAAGACTTACAGAAAACGTATGACCTCTGTCATTGCTAACAAAGGATGTATAACAAAGTATTGAGATCAACTTTTGTTATTGACCAAATACTTATTTTCCACCATAATTTGCAAATAAATTCTTTCCAAATCAGACAATGTGATTTTCGGGATTTGTTTCTCATTTTGTCTCTCTTAATTGAGGTCTACCTATGATGTCAATTACAGACCTCTCTCATCTTTTTAAGTGGAAGAACTTACACAATTGGTGGCTGACTAAATACTTTTTCCCCACTGTCTATACAGTGGTACTTGAAAGTTTATTAACCCTTCAGAGTTTTCTATAATTTTTCAAAATGTGACCTAAAACTACATCAGATTTTTACGTCCTTAAAGTTAACAAAGAAAACCAAATTAAAGAAATTAGTTAAAATATTAGACATTGTATGCTGGTGTCTGTGTGCTGTGGGAAAAGGAAGTCACTGGTAGAGACCCCAAGGTATTCCTCCTTCCATAACATAGTCCTTTACAGCTGTAGCAGTGGATTTTAAAGAGTATCTGTCAAATGCCATGATGTTGGCACATCAAAAGCCAAGTAAGCACAAGGGACTTGTTTAAATACTGTGAATAGGAACATTGCCATAAAGTCTAATAGCAGTCTTATTTCAAAATCAGAGCTACTCTATCAATACTAATCCGGCAACAATGAACTAATTACACATAACTAGGATCTAATGCATATTGTATCTGCACAATTAGATTTTTATAAAGTCATTTTATAGAAAGCCATCCAATTTATGGCTAAGAGCATATTACTCTAAGAAAAGTATTTCCAGCCATGTCATTATTGACAAAAGAAAGATAATTAGTCATAATGGAAGTCTGGAAAGAAAAATAATGAGGTCTGGAGAATCCACCTATGCCTTGACAAACATCTTTGAAGAAAAAGAGCCTACCATTTTCCATTGTGATTTAGATAGTTCTGCTCAACCCTCATTGATTATTTGTCGGGGAAGCATAAAACAGATATCTGGAAAGATAATTCTTTACAGCCATATGGAGAAAAACTTTCCCTGCCAAGTAGTCTGGAAACAAAGCTGTTCGGAGAAGGTTTAATGAGAGGAGAGTTTAATTAATGTGAAGGTTTAAGATTGAAAATGACAGCAATACATACCTGATGTTCAAGTCGGTGACCATATGCAACTATCTATCCAGAGCAGTTGCTAGGCTAAATTGCTATCAAAGAGAAGGAAAAAAATCCTTCCATACCCCACATCCCTGAGAGTCAGTTAAGGGTATGTTCACATAGAAGGTTTTTTTGATATGGAAAATCCAATGTGAAAGAACCATCTAAAATCTATAAAAGTGTGTAGTGTTGGATTTCACTTCATTTCTTCATGCAGATAAACTATTTCAATGGGTTAATCTGCATTGGGAAATTTTGCATCTCCTGCACTGACACATGGAATTACCATTTAAATCAATGGGTCGTGGACTACAGTCAGATTTGGACATGCAATCTGGAGCAGATTGTGCATCGAATTTCAAGTCCACATCAGATATGTGATTATTAGTCTCAGCTGGGCAGGGAGCATATGTATGTATACATATGTGTGCTCTGTACCCAACCAAGGCTGTTTAACACTTTGATAGTCCCAGTGCAAATGTTTCATGATTGGATGATCCCCCTCTGAACATTGTTAATTACATCAACACAATAAAGGAAACCTCACACTTTCCTGCGAAAGTTGGCTCTTTAAGGAAAAGCATCATGAGTTGCTATCCTGATGCCACTGATGACAGGGGCTGCTCCCACAGCTAGACTAAAGTCTAGTTGTGGGGTGCGCATAGCCTTTTTGGCACCTGTCCACCACCGGAGAGGTGAGAAGATTCCACTCGCTCCCCCTTCCATGCACCCTGCCTTGATTATATCATCTCACCCAGCTTTCCTGGATGCTTTACAGTCTATTCAGCAAATGTAAAAGCTGGGTGACAACCCATGCCCCATAGGTGGCACCGAAATTTCCAGTCATGAAAATCTGGATGATACTCGTGGGGAATGGGCATCACTAAGCTTTCCTGGATGCTAGATAACCTTTCAAACATTCAGGAGAGCTGGGTGATAGGAAAGTTGGGTGTCACCTGTGGGCAACGGGCATCACCTAGCTTGCTTTCATGCTGGATAGCCTATTCTGCCTGTGAAATGTATACTGTATGTATGTAAATTTCTGTTTATTTCCTTTTTG
This sequence comes from Phyllomedusa bahiana, assembly GCA_025379985.1. NCBI lineage: Eukaryota > Metazoa > Chordata > Amphibia > Anura > Hylidae > Phyllomedusa > Phyllomedusa bahiana. The sequence goes on from JAODAL010006628.1 coordinate 102,195, forward strand.
GCCTACAGCAGATTTGGTGAATCTATTTTTTTTATAAAATAGTTAAGTTAAGGAGGGTTAATGTTGGGAAGTATTGACTTGAATAATTTTCTTTTTCGTGGTTAGTGTCAGTGTTTTATTTTCCCATTTAATTCCTGTGTTAGTAATGGAGGTGTCTGACAGACACCTGTCCATTACTATTGCTTTATTAAGCCAGTATCCATCACATAAGGGGTACTGGGAAGAGCTGGGTTACTCTCAGAAGTAGACCTCCTGAAGTGATACGCTTCTGTTGCTGCTCCTGCAGGACTGCAATTTTTAGGGTGGGAAGTACCCAATATCCATGGACTTTCCCATCCTAATAGTATTAGGCTACAGCTGTCGGTTTTACCTTAGTTGGTTATGATTAAGCAAGGACATCCACTGAAATCAATAAATAAATGATATAAAACCATATGGGTTTCCCCTCATTTTTTCATCGCTAGTCAAGGTAAAAATGGCAGCTGCGGCCTAGTACTATAAGCATGGGAAGGTTCATGGATAGCGGTTCCTTCCCACCATAAAATTACAAGCCTGCAATAGCCCCAGAAATGGACTATCACATTAGAGGGTCCGCTTCTGATGGTAACCTGGCTCTTCGTGGTACCCCTCATGCATTGAGTTCTGGAGCTATAGTGAGAAGTGGTTAGCATCAGCCTTGAGTTGGCAAAAAAACATATCTGTCTAAAACCAAGACCAATGCTAGTAATGTCCAATACCTTCATTACTAGCACAGGAATTAAATGGTAAAAGAAAAACACAATGACACAACACAAAAAAAAAAATTAAAATAGAGTACTGCCCCGACCCGGCCCTCATTCATGATGAAGCGATTGCTTGATGGCTATCGAGATCGATCGATGAGCGATAGTCGGACCGCGCTATCTGATAAGGTTGTGTCGATAGTGAGCTCGAATTTATGAGCGATGACCATTAAAGTCTATGGGAGAGCAACAACAACCTCATTATTACACCCAAACAAGGCATGGAGAAGCTGAAATTAACAACGTCCACATCATCAAATAGATACTGCTACATCTTAGGACAAGCACACTTAGGTTATAAAAGCTCACAGAAAAGAAAGTCAAGACCATTCACAGTATCCTGTCTGTACCACACGCCTGACCCTTAAACCTGCATCACCCACAAATTGAAAACGGCACAGAAAGGCAGTATCGATTTAGAACACATCAATCTATAGCTTGAACTGTGGACAGTGTGAATATCCCTTCCTGGGCCACAGCATGACCCCCACCTGCATGACCCCCGGAGGATGATGAAAAAGTATGCTGTGAGAAAAAGGAGTCTTTCACACAAAACTGCATCCATTTTAGTTTCACCTGACATTGACTAATACCTGTCCTGGTCCACAGCAAATGAGCCGCCAAACCTGCATAATCCAACCCCGTCAGATTTAAAAAGTGCGGAAAAAGGAGTCTTTCAAGCCCCACCATTATAGTTTCACTGACATTGACTATACCTGTCCTGGGCCACAGCATGACCGCAAACCTGCATAACCCCAGATTTAACAAAGGTGCCGAAAAAAGGAGTCTTTCAAAACGCACCATTTTATTTCACTTCTAGGACATTGGACTTAGTACCTGTCCGTGAGCCACAGTCATGTCCCAGGGCCCGTGAGTTACAGGGTGGTGCGGTGGAGAGAGCTCAGCTGGCGTCCGGCATCTAAATTAACACGTCAGGTTTAAAAAGCCCTTTATGGACGCAGCAACGAAAACTGTCCGTGCTGAAGCAGAGTGCCGGAAGCCGTAAGTGTGAGAAGCGAGTCCAGCCCTGCCTCAGTAGCACAGTCCAATACCTGTGTACTCTTGTTTCCCTGCCTATGATGTGGACACCAATGGTGTAGATCACTTGGAAATGACTGGTGGTTAAAACGCTCCTGTACAACGGGGCACCAGGTGCCCTTTACTTGCATTCTTATCATCATTCTCATTTTCCCAACGTGCTGGAGAAATGGTCTCTGTAAACTCTTTTGTTCTCGTGTCCGTTTCTCCATACTCCATGTCCTCTGAATAACCTACATCTGGTCAAGTTGTTCGCTGAAGCCTCCCTTGTACAATTCAAGAGAATTTATTTTTAACAGCTGATTTTTGTACATGCAAGGTATTTTATTACTGTTAATTCCTAGAAAACGCCCATTATTAAAAATAGGATTGGTATCCCACCAAGATCTTTGTTGTTCTGCTTTTTTATCATTGTATTAAATGGGGTTGGTCTCAGCATACAGGGATTGATAAACTATGTTAAAGATCTTGCAAAAAACAAGTCATTATTGAATATGTGTCCTTAACATGTCCTACCTATTCTGTGTTCTGACAGCACCATCACCCTTGACTACCACTCTTGACTAATTGTGTAGAACAAATGGTCCTGTTAGGAAACAACATTTAGTTATGAATAGAACACGGTAGTATAGCTTGCATGTCCACACGCATCGAAAGCCCCCATAAATTCAAAGCAATGATACCCTGTGAGGGCACTTTGGTCAATGTGAAGAACAAATGTCTGTTAAACCAACATTTTTTTAGAACTAGGACCTCTAGTAAATACGCTGCATTTCGACAGCAAAATGCCCCTCCCAAAATTCAAAGTCATGACCCATGAGGGTTCGCACATTTTGACAATTGTGGGTAAGAACAAATGTCTATTAGAAACAACATTTGTATCGAATAGGACCTGTTGGTATTTGCTGCAATTTCAAAGCAAAAATGCCCCAAAAAATTCAAAGCATGACCCTTGATAGCCGACTTATGGTCGGGCGATTGTTGAAGAACAAATGTCTGTTAGAAACAAAATTTTTTTATAATAGGAGCCGTGAAGTATTGGCAAGCAATTTCAAAGCAGGCATGACCCAAACAAAATGATAATAATGAACTCTCATCCACTGTTAAAAATTGTGAGGGAGAATGCCACTTAAGAAGTCCACAATTTTCTGTTCCAAAGGACCATGATTATTGCTGATATCTCACCGCTACAATGACCCAAAAAAATTATAAATATGACTTCTCCTCAGCCACTAGAAAAATTGTGAGGGAGAACAGGCCATTAGAAGCCATTTCTGTTCCAACGGACCATAATTATAGCTGTATCTCACAGCAACATTACCATCAAAACTATTGACAATGCAACAACGCATCTTAAGATAAGCTTGAGTAAATGAGGAATACGGTGTTTTTCATGAAACTTGCTGTCTTTTACAGTCTCGTCTCAACAGCAAAGACCAGCAAAATGAAACTAGTTGGGAAAAGAAATATAAAAAGATTGCAGTAAGAAATTATCTTTTAAAAAAAAGTTTTCAAGAGTGACCATTATTGTTTGAAAAGGAAGTGTGATAGTAGACCGGGCAACTAATGCGATGACCGTCCAATTGGGGCCGACACATCATCATTAGTATCCATGCCTGATTCATCTTGATGTCAAGTCAACGATCCACATATCTGTGGAAAGCCGGATGAGTCGTTTTGTTCTGTAATGACTCCTCCAGCTGTCTGAAGTCCGCACAGATATGACGCTTGGACTGCTGGCAGGACCGAACACCTCAATGGCGGATGGCCAGCTCGGGCCATTATACGTCCATTTTGGATACCCAGAAGGTCTATTGGGGTTCCGTAACGACATGCAAAAACGAATCGGTGTTGAGCACACAGATAGTCGTGCAGCCATGATCTTAGAGTCTGATCTCTGTGGTTTGGATTGTGAGCCCAGCATTGCATGCGTTGTGAAGTGGGTAAAGAAAGATTGTCCAGAGGTCACGCCATAGCTTCTGCCACCATGCCAAGGCTGCTGCCGCGAGACGCTGACTTTGTAGCACTCTACTCTGGAATCACAACACTCGCTATTAGTCTTGTTCCAACCTGAAACATTTATGAGGGGAACGTCGAAGCAGACGACAACAGAATGTCTGCCAGTTGAACGAAATCAGCAAGGGTCTGCCATGTTCGCTGGCATTTTAACTGCTCTATTTGGGTGGGGTGGAAGGAAAAGGTGCTGATTTTTTGTTTAGTACCAGTGTACCAGGAGGGTGGCCCTCGCCCAGTGAACTGTTTGTTCATTGTTTGATGCCTTAATGCGAGGATCTATTTGAAGGAAATGATAGCATCCAATCACTCAAGAGAGAGATAGGGACCTGATTTCTCTCCCAACTGCTGGGTCCGGTGCACTAGTCAAACTGGTGCATTACCTTCATCTTGTCCCGTGCCCTCCGCCGTCAAATGTTTCGTATGCACCATACGTCTTTCTTTCCAAGGCAGGGAGCGATGTGTAACATCGTGTCTAGTAATACCTCCCCAGTCCTCCTCCTCCCCTCCTCTCCTCCGTCACACCTTCAACACAGTCCCTGACGTTGGCCTAATAAGGATGCATCACCTGAAGCTGATGAGCCCGACCTGTTGGACTAGCTCCCTGGACCCGAACCACTGCCTAATGAAACCGGAAGAAATGTGAAACAGTCGGGCCTTTTGGATTTGACGAAGAGAGATGGCTCCCATTTCCGTCATCTGTGTCCTTGCTCCTCCTCCAGCGCTGGCGGGACCTGTTTTGTTTCAAGAGTCCAACGATCGTTCCAGAACTAAGATTCACCAGCAATGACTCATAGAGCTGACGAAGGCATTGTCCGCACTGACCATGTTTGTAGGTGGCGTTTCTTCAAAACTGGCAAGGATGGTAGCAGAGCTCTTTGCAACCTGCCTCCACTCTCGTGGTTCAATAACAGCCCCGAGGTCCGATCAAGCCGCTGGCTTGTCATGGCCAATGATTCACTTCGTACAGCGTAATGGCATGCGCTGCTGCCTACAATCGCTGGAGCATGTGGAGGGTGGAATTCCAGCGGTTTGCCAACGATCAACAATGCACGACAGTTTTACGGGGTGGCCGAGCTGACGCAGCAGACGCAGCCAGGCGGGACGAAGCAGGGTGCCGAACGGCGAGGAAAGTGTGGCGAACTCAGACCTCGAGACCTTCTCAGCATGCAGTCCAGACCCGGGTAGCTCTTTAGAAATTTCTGGAACGACAAGGTACAATGACATGGTTGCAGGCAAGGGATGTGCTCCAGCCTACCGATCTTAAGGGCGGGCCAGCAGGATTTAGCCCCGTTGCTCGCACGACGTCACCTTGCCTGGGCACAAGGTTCTTGTCACTCCAGCCAGTTGCTCGGTCCTCGTTGGCTTAGAGTCCGCTCCACGAGCTCCTTATGACCGTGCGAGGACTCTCCAAGGCAGAGATTAATTGTTCAAGCACGGCCTGGGTGGCTCTGGGCACAGAATGCCACCTAGAGGACCTTGGGGGAAAGAGTCCCTGCACCATCCCTCGCGTTTTTTGAAGAGCGTGCTCCGAGGGCCTGAGAACCACCGTCGACCTACCTCCCAGATGACATCCACACCAGGCTCCACTCCAGTGAGCTGTTTCCCGACGAGAGATATAGCGGCTTGGGCCGTGCCTTGACTAGTCCATGTGTCGGTGGTAGATGGCACTTTCCGGACACAGAATGCAGACAACGCGCTTTGAAATTTTAGAGGACACGTGAGCGAGGGCCAGGGCAGGGACGGCTTTTCTTTCTGGCAAATGAAGAAATGGCCTGCTCGCGATTGCCTGTTATTGGGGCAGAGGGCGAGTGGGCCAGACGTGGCGGAACCCATGTGTGTCCGGATTCCAGGACGGAAGGCAGACATTTCCAAGGCCAAAGCCTGCAGCTGCCGACATTGTCAGGCTTTTTGGCTTTGTGGATGGTTTTGGGTTAAAATGTGTTTCTTGCTTGCTCGCCAAACCTATTGAAGACACGAAGGCTGCTGGCTAGACTGGCCACTGTACGGCGTTGCAGGTCGTCCAACTGGAGCGTGAAGGAGAAGGAGGGTAGGATAGGGTCTTCTGGTGTGTGCTGGTAGATACAGCGGGATGTCGATATACGGTTGTAGCTGAAGCGGAGGCTGATCCCTGATCATGACTTAGAGAGACATGGAAGCTGAGGACGCTTTGGAGGTGGCGGAGGAAGGTGGATGCGGTAGACAGAGTGGACAGTGGTATTGGAGGCCCGGCGTCGGGCTGCCGATTATTTTGGCCAAGTGTTCCCTCCATTGTCAACTCAATGCATTAGCGCTGATTAAGACAAGACATGTTGGTGGTGTATTAACCACTGACGAATTGTATCTGGTTCTTGGCCATTACTTAAGCGTATTACGGCAAAGGCGGCATATGACACGCTGGATGTGTGAATATCAGAGTGCTTTGCTCAAAGAAGTGCCCAGGGCTTGGGAGGTCCTGGACCTTTATGGTACGGCGATAGGCGTGGAGGCGTGGTGTTGGCACTGACCGTGCTGGGAGGAAGGTCATATCAGCGGACTTCTGCGACCGCCCCTCCCTATTTTGTGCGGGACCCGTAATTGAACACTCACCCCCATCGTCTTTCCTCCCGACCCACTGATGAGCGCAAGTCTGCAAGCAAAGATTCTGCGGAAAAAGCCAGTATGGAATCCGCGAAAGTAGCGTACACATCATCATCATCAACATCAGGTGACGTTGGTCGTCCTGACTTTCTGCATCCAGAAATCTGCGGCTACAAGCAAGGGGCACGTGCAAAGGCGTTGCCCGACACGCCGGATTTTTGCCGAATGAACCGCTTCCTTCTCCTCCTCTGATAGGGGCATCAGTAACGGGCGTCAGAGCAGACTAAATCATCCTCTTGATCTTTTAACATGCCTTCTGACCCCAACCGCATTAAGTGCATCCAAAGGAGTCTTCATACAATGGATTTATCCACAGTGTGAGTCACACGAGTTGACATTTGGGCTGCTTCATGTTGGACGGATGCTGATGATGGCTGATATGAACGTAGCATGTGTGGCAATACTGCGAGGACGTGGAGGGTAAGTACCTGCTAGATGGCCAGGTTGCATTAACCACTGAAGGACGATTGGGCGACGATGTTCGTTACTAGATCACAGGGCCCTGATCCCAGCGATGACAGGCCGTGAACGTGGTTCCCTGCAACTGGACGATTGCGCTCTGGCAGAGCCGTTGTTGTCGCCATCCCACTGGAAGGGAGCACCTTCCTCGTACACCTCCTTAGCCTCTATGTGCTTACCCCACCTCTTTTCCTCTACTTACCATCCTGCATTTCCCCCGCTCCATGTGTCGAGAATGAAAAAAATTTGACAGAGGTATGGATAGTATTTTGGAAAGTCCCTCTTATTAGAACAAGACTGGCAAAGTCAAGCTATTCTTCAAATCCCTCTAATCAGAAACAAAATTGCGGACTGCAAATTTAACTGCATCAAGGTGTCTATGCATCAAATCTGGACTGGGCAAGAAAGTCCAATAAAACACGTATGCTTTTTATGTTTATTTGGATATAATAAACGGTATTTTTTGCACCTTCAATTCACGGCTGTGGTGACTTATAGAATGCTTTTTTAAGAGTTTACGTAGATTGCTTAGGCGTCAATTGAACAATGAGCTGGCTCGCAAAATCCAAAAAGCACTAACTGGTTATGTTTTGGTATAAATAAACGGAAGTTTTTTGCACCTTTCAATACACCTGTGGTGAATATAGAATTGCTGTTTGTTAAGATTTACGTAGATTGCTGCATCAATGAACAATTTCTGGTGCGCAAAGAATAAAAGAAACGTAAACAGTTGATGTTTTGGGGTTATAATAAACGGTATTTTTTGCACCTTATTCAATTCACCTGGTGAAAATAAATTGTCTTGTTTTAAGATTATACGTAGATGCTGGGCGGTCAAGTGAACATATGCTTGGTGCGCAAAAGTCAAAAATACACCTAGACTGTTTATGTTTTTGATATAATAACGGTATTTTTTGCCTACACCTTTCAATTCACTCTTGTGGGTGAATATAAATTGCTGTTTTAAGACTATTTCACGTAGATGCCTGCGTCAATGAACAAATGCTGGGTGTGCAAAAGTCAAAAACACGTAACTGTTTATGTTTTGTATATAAACGATATTTATATCTTTGCACCTTTTCAATTCACCTGAGGTGAATATAGAATTGCTATATTAAGATTTACGGTAGGATGCTGCGTCAATGAACAATGCGAGGTGGTGTGCAAAGTCAAAAAAAACACGTACTCACTGTTATGTTTTGATATAATAAACGGTATTTTTTGCAAGACTTTTCATTTCACGCTGTGGTGAATATAGAATTTATGATATTTTAAGATTTAACGTAGATGCTGATCCGTCAATGAACAATGCTGGGTGTGCAATAAGTTCAAAAAAACACTTAACTGTTATGTTTTGATATAATAAACGGTAGTTTTTTTTTGCACCTTTCAATTCACCTGTTGGAATATAGTATGTGCTCGTTTTAAGATTTAAACGTAGATGCTGCGACAATGAACCATGCTGTGGGTGGAGAGAAAGTCAAAAAACACTTAACATTGATTGTTTTCGCAACGATACACGTATTTTTTTGGCAACAAACGAACCTGTGTCTGACACAAAGATTTGCTGGATTGGTAGATTTTAATCTGCCAAGGTGGATTATCAACAGAATCACATGTGTAATGGTAAAATTTGAAAATGAGACACCTATCTGAAATGTAACTGATAATAAAAGTGGAGTTTTGTCATCTAACAAAGAGACCTGCCGTTACTAGAAATGATGTGTATCCAATATAAGTTCAGGCTGCCCCAATATCCATGAAAATATTTCAATAGCAAACTGTTAATAATAAAGTTATTCCACTACAATGTCTACACTAAGTCCTATGTGAACATTATATGCGAAGTTTTCTTTATCAGATAGATCTTGTCAGAGGATCGCCACCCGCCCCCCCCCCCCCCGTTCCACCGCCGTCAATTTAACAAGTCGGTAGATGCGGTGCTTTAAAATCTTTCTCTATCTAACTACATTAACATCTATCAATCCCTAATCTAACTAAATTGGAAGATCACAGCTAATAGTAAGGTTTCTCTGTGCAAAATAGACTGAATATACTGCTGAGCGGTTTGGCCACGCGGCAAGCGCATGTCCTATCCCTATGAGACGCAGAGAGACACTGAGGCTGACAACAGGAAACGCTGTTCTATGTAACACGAGGTCAAGTGATGTTTTCCACCAATCGCAACCATACAACATCCCAGTCATGACGTCCGCACACACATCTCACCCTGCTCTTATTTCTGTATTCTCATATGCTTGGCCGCCAAACTTACAGGAGCGATCGCGAAAAAGGTCGCGACGTTAATAGACCTGAACATTATCGCAGTGATCTGGCGAAATTCGATCACCATAAAAACCTAGTGCCGATTTTCAACTTTGTCGATAAAATTCGCTCAACACTACCCCACATGCTACTCCATATTTATGTAAGAAGAAGATCCAACAAGGCAGATCCAAACATCCAATGAGTCCATCATAGTTCAAAGGGGAAACCTGTATAAAAAAAAAAAAAACTACAAAAAACATGACAGTGCTGAACTCAATCCCCTGCAAACTCTAAAGATCAAGGTTAAATGCAAAATCATAATAATAGAGGCGGTGTGGGGGGGGGGGGGGGGGGGGGGGGGGTATTTTGGGGGGGGGGGGTGGGTGGGGGGGGGGGGGGGGGGGGTAAAATATATTATAGGGGGGGGGGGGGGGTGGGAGTGGAGCAATATGATCTGGAGAGGTACAGCCAACCACTGCAGCACCATTAATAGGGAAATTGTCCTTTATCCCCACTATACCCCAAAACCCCTCTACCTCCATTTATCACCCCAGTTTGTGCAAAGGTGGGCACAGGTAGAGAGGTGCTGGAAAAGTAAAATTCCACTGAATGTTCTCAGGGTGGAGTTTGTGGCTGTGTGAGAAGTTGTCATTTGTGGATGCGGCCAGATAGAGAAGAAAAGGGAAAGTCAATGACTCATCAGAGAAGACAGCACCTATGAGTCACTAAATGTTACTGCATTGTAAATCTCTTATACCTCTGCAAAAGCCTGTGTACAGCTGTTATCTACCAATATATGATCACTGTATGTTGGTAATACTGGTAGTAGTGTAATAGTTTACATACAGGAAGAATCTGCTGGCATCTTACATGTCCCCTGGATGCCAAATTCGGCTTTGCAACACCCTGGATTGATGGGCAACGCCATATTCAAACATTCTAGACAGAGCCGAGTGCAAAGTTTAAGTGAGTGATGGGCATGCTTGGGGAGGTTTTTGGCTTGTTATAGAAAGTGGGGATGGTTTTCATGTGCTAATTCTGAAGAACCATCCAATGCATGCCACAGCACTGAACCTCCGTGAAGCCACTTTCAAAAGTTGGCAAATATTATGTAGACTGGTTCTGTAGTCCAGGTCCATCTTAAAGGGGGTTTTCTCATTTCAAAGATCATAGTTCAACAGGTGGGGAAGAAAAATCTAAGCTTGTAGGCCCCTTTGGTTACCATAAAGCAAAGTGCTTGGTTTAAGGATAATGGCCGTTTGAATTAAATATTCACTGAAGTGAGAGAGCGCTCCGGTTGGGTTACGTCCAGGTACTGCCCCCTGTCATATTCGGGAACGTGCGCCGCAAAGAGAGTATACAGAGAGGCGGCTTGTGTAGGGGAGTGGGGAGCAGGTGGACATGAGTTTTTCCGCCCAGGTCGTATCAGAACACGGCCCCATAGAAAATTTTGGCGGACGGAGTAGACAGAAGCACTGAGCGTGCAGGTGCATGTGTGAACATGAGAGAGAGAAAGCAGCGTTCACTGACAGCAATCAGTCGACGTGTGCGGTGCAGGGTTTGCTACGTTCACTGACAGCAATCAGTCAACGCGTGCGGTGCGGAGTTTGCTGCGTTCACTAACAGCAATGAGTCGACGCGGGCGGTGCGGGGATTGCTGCGTTCACTGACAGCAATGAAACCCTACATATTTGGTATCACCGGAAAGTACCATCCTGCAGAATACAGAAAACACATAATTTGTTCCGAAGAGTAAACACTAGTGTTGAGCGATTATTATCGACAAAGTTGAAATCGGTCAGCGTATTAATAACGTTGAACTTCGGAATTTTATTAGAACAAGCGATAATTTAGGTTAACAATCTGTGCATAAAACTATTATATCGCGCCAATTTACGCGGCGATCCTTGTCATTTTGGCGGCCAGCAAATCAGCTTACAGAATAGAGCAGGTGAGATGTAAGTGCCGACGGTCATGACTGGATGTGAATGTAGCGAGATTGGCTGGAACAATCACATGACCGTCTGTTTTACACAGAACAGCCCTTCCTGTTCATAGAACGAGTGTCCTGGTCAGCGTCTCAGAGCAGTAGGAACTGCAATCTGCCTGTGTCCAAAGCAGCTCAGCAGCGTAAATTATTCTATTTCTTCACAGAAAAGCACTACTGTTTAGCTGTGATCCTTATCAACTTAGTTAGGATCAGAGATATGTGAAGATATTTATGTAGTGATAGGTAGGGAATTTTAAAGGAGCAACTACCACTGTAAAGTCAATCGGTGTGAGAGCGGGGGGAGGACCCGCGAGTGGGTGAACACAGACAAGCTCTTTAAAGAATATGGATATAGGTTCACCAAGACTTAGTGTAGACATTGCAGCTGCAATAGCTGTATTATTAACAGTTTTCTATTGAAATATCTTCCTGGATGATGGGCAGGCTTGAACCTAAGAGGATACACATCTTTATCTAGTAACTTCAGGTCCGTCTTTGTTAGGTGCAAAACTCTCCACTTTCTAATATCAGTATACAATTTTCAGATAGGGTGTCTTTTTCAATTTTTTGGCCCATTTCCGACCTTTGTTGAAAAGCCACCTTGCTAGTTAAATATAGAAATCCAGGCAATTTTTGTATCACACAGGTTGATAGGTGCCAAAATTACCTTTCATCCTGAATACATTTCAGATACGTGTTTTTTTTCTACTTTGGGTCTCAGTACAGGCTTTTTGATAGAGTCTACTTTGGCAGTTTAATGTGAATCCAGCAATTTTGTAGTCCAGCACGGTTGATAGGTGCCAACAAAATATTCTTTCATTATCCGAATACGATTTGCAGAAATACATGTTTGGTTCACTTTGGCGGCACTACACTGCTTTGTTCATTGAGGCAACCAAGCACTTAAATGTGAATAATACGAATTTTGTAGTCACCATAGGTGAATTGAAAGGTGCCAAAAAATAGCCTTTATTTAATCCGAATACATTTCGAATACGTGTGGTTTTTCACTTTGGCGCAGTAACAAGCTAATGTTCAATTGAGGCACCTGCCCTTGCACTTAAATGATGAATAAGTCAATTTTGTAGTCACCACAGGAGAGATTGAAAGGTGCCAAAAATCACCTTTTATTTATCCGAATACATTTCAGGATACGTGTTTTTTTCCACTTTGGTCAGTCAAGCTTTGTTGATAGATCTACTTTGCAGTTAAATTGTGAAATCCAGCATATTTGTAGTCGCACCAACAGGATTGTAGGTGCCAAAAAATTACCTTTTATTATCAGTATTACATTTCAGATACGTGTATTTTTTCACTTGGCGCAGGCAGGAGAGCTGTGTTGAAGAGAGCCACCTTATGCAGTTTAAAATGAATCCAGCAACTTTGTATGTCCGCCACAGTGTCACTGATCGGTGCAAAAAAAAAACCTTAAATATCCGTATACATTTCACAGACAGGTGTTTTTTTCACTTTTGGTCCATCAGTTTGTTGATAGATGTACTTATTGAGTTAAAAAATTGAATCCAGCAATTTATTAGTCACTACAGGTGAAGTGATAGGAGTGCCAAAAAATACCTTATACTCATCCGTAGTACATTTTCATACAGTAGGTCTTTTTTTCACTTTTGGTCAGTCATGCTAGTTTGTTTCATGGAGAGCTGACTTTGGTAGTTAAATTAGAATACACGGGCAGCATTTAGTTAGTCACCACAGTGAATTGAAAGTTGCCCAAAAAACTTTTATTATCCCGTATTACATTTCATACAGGTGTTATTTTTTCACTTATGGTCAGTCGATTCTTTGTTCATAGAGCTACTATTAGTAGTTAAAATAATAACAGCAATTTAGTTAGTCACCACAGGTTGAATTGATAGGTGCCAAAATAGAGACCTTATATTATCCGGGTGTATAACATTTCAGATAACGTGTTTTTTTCGCTTTTGTGTCAGCTCAAGCATTGTTCAGTAGAGCTACTTTGTAGTTAAAATTTGAATACAGCAATTTTAGTAGGACCACCACAGTGAATTGATAGGTGCCCAAAAAATCACTTTTATTAATCAGTATAGACAATTTCAGATACGTGTTTTTTTTCATCACTTTTGGTCAGTCAAGCTTTGTTGATAGGATCAACATGTGCAAGTAAATTTTGAATCCAGTCAACTTTGTAGTCACCACAGGTGTACAGGATAGGTGCCAAAAAACCTTTTAAGATCGCGTTTACATTTCAGAACAGGTTTATTTTTTTTTTGTTATTTTTTCCATTTTGGCAGTCAAGCTTTGTGATAGATCTACTTTGCAGTGTTAAATTTTGAACAACCAGCAACTTTGAGATCCGCCACAGGGTTGATAGGTGCCAAAAAATAACCTTTTAATTATCAGTAACATTTCAGATACGTGTTTTTTTCCAACGTTTGCCGCAGGACACTGTGTTGATAGAGCCGCCTTGCAGTTAAAAATTAGAAATCCAGTAACTTATGTGTAGTCACCACAGGATACTGTAGGTTGCCAAAAAACCTTAGTAATATCCGTATACAAGTTTCCAGAAGCAGGTGTTTTTTTCATCTTTTGGCGTCAGTGCAAGCTTTGTTGATAGATCTACTTTGCATATAAATGTTGAATACATGCAATTTATAGTCCCCACAGAGTGAATTGATCTGGTGCCAAAAAATACCTTTCATTATCCCGTTATACATTTCAGACAGGGTGATTATTATTTCACTTTTGTTCAGTCAAGCTTTGTGAGTAGATGTACTTTTTTAGTTAATATTTGAATACAACAGCAATTTAGTTGTCACCACAGGTGAATTGAGAGGTGCCAACAAAAATACCTTATATTATCCGTATACATTTCGAGACGGTGTTTTTTCGCTTTTGGTCAGTCAAGTTTTGTTATCATGAGGAGCCTACTTAGTGGTTAGTTAAATTTGAAGACAGCAATTAGTATTCACCACTGGTGAATGATTGATGTGCTCATAAAATACCTTTTAATTATCAGTATACATTTCAGATAGCGTGTTATTTTTCACTTTGCGCAGGCAGCAGTGTTGATAGAGCCAACCTTGCACAGTTAAAATGAATCCATCAACTATTGTAGTCACCACAGAGTGTACTTGATAGGTGCCAAAAATACCTTTTTAATATCCGTATACATTTCAGACGCGAGGTGTTATTTTCACTTTGGTGTCATCAAGACTTTGTTGATAATGCTACTATTCAGGTTAAGATTTGAATCCAGCAACTTTGTAGTCACGGAGGGGAGACGGGGCGACCGGACATGGGGGTGGGACTTGGGGGTGAGGGGTGACTGCGAAAGGATCTCCTGTCCCCTTCTTACCTATTGTGTTTGGTTTTCTATGATTTTCCTGAATCTCTCTGTCTCCCTCCCAACTCACCTACTGTATTATCATTATACATTTCAGATACGTGTTTTTTCCCTTTTAGAGGTGTCGGTCAAGCTTTGTTGATAGATCTACTTTTTTTGCAGTTAAAATATGAATCCAGCAACATTGTATTCACCACAGGTGTACTGATAGGTGCCTAAAAATACCTTTTTAATAATCGAATACATTTCAAACAGGTATTTTTTTTAACATTATGGTCACTCAAGCATTTGTTGATGAGATCTACTTTTCATTAAATTTGAATACTCAAAGTTTAGTAAGTGCACCTACATGTTAAATGATAGTTGCCAAAAAATACCTTATTATCCCATATACATTTCAGACAGGTGGTTTTTTTCACTTTTGGTCATCAAGCGTTGTTGATAGATCACTTTGCAGTTAAAATTATGAATACAAGCAATTTTGTTTTGATTTGAGGGATTTAGAAGAATAGCTAGTGATTTGCCGTCTTTTAATAAGGAGACTTCCAAAACTCTTCCAAACCTTCTCAATTTTTATATTTCTGAACATGGAGCGAAATTCAGTGTAAGTGGACAAAAGAGGGGGTAGGGAGAACCATGGAGTAAGGCGATGAGGAAGGTGCTCCATCCAGTGGCTGCGACAACACGCATAGCCATGCGGATCGTCAGTTGGTATGACCTGTCAGGCGCTGTCCATCAGCTGGGGTCATGTCCCTGTGAATCTAAAGTAACGAACTCGGCGTCGGCCAAATCTGTATCTTCGCGGTGGTTAATGCAACCTGGCATCCACAGTCTACCTCCCTCGTCCCCTACCCCATCACGGCCACAGAATTTCATCATCAGACATCATCATCATCCGTCCAGCATGAAGCAGCCCAAATGTCAATCTAGTACTCACCACCCACTGTGGAGTAATTCCATTTTTCTGAAAGACCTTCATTGATGACAAAATCGGTTGGGGTCCAGAGGGCATGTTAAAAGATCAAGAGGCCAAAGAGGATGATTTTCTCTGCTCTGACGCCCAGTTACTGATGCCATCAGAGGAGGAAAAGGGAAACCGGTCAATCGGCAAAAACCCCGGGCGGTTCGGCAACGCCTTGCAGTCCCTCTTGCTTGTAGCCCGCAGCTCCTGGATGCAGAATTGTCAGGACGACGAAGTCACCTGTGTTGATGATGATGATGACAACATTGCGGATTCAACGTGGTCTTTTCAGCAGAATTTGCATTGCGAGTGCTTCATCCTGGACGAGGAGGAAGACGATGGGTGTAGTGTCAGTACGGGTCCCGCCTCAAAAAGGGAGAGGGCGGTCGCAGAAGTCCGCTGATATGATTCCGCCAGCCACGGTCAGCGGAAACCCAGCTCCTCGTTTATCGCCGTCAAAAGTTCCAGGACCTCTCAAGCCTGGGCCTTCTTTGAGCCTCTGATTCACCCAGCGATGTCATATGCCGCCTTTGCCGTAAACGCATAAGTAAGGCAAGAACCTTTAAGTGTTTAACCACCACCAAAAATGTCTAGTCACATCAGCGAATGCATGAGATTGAAATGGAGGCAACACTTGGCCAAAAAAGGCCCAGACCGACGCCGGGCCTCCAACCACTGTCACACCCTCTGTCTCCGCCTCCTCCCCCTCCGCCACCACCAAGCGTTCCTCAGCTGCCCATGTCTCTCACAGTCATGATCGGGGATCAGCCTCCGCTTCACCCTTTCCACCGCGCCCGAGTACCACCAGCACCACCAGAGACCCATCCTACCCCTTCTGCTCCCGCCAGTTTGTCGACCTGCACACCGTAAAAGAAGCCAGTCTAGCAGCCAGCCTTCTGTCTTCCAGGTTTGGGGAGCAGAAAAAAACAATTTAACCCAAACCATCCCAAAGCCAAAAGCCTGAATGTCGCATTGCCAGGCTTTTGGCCTTGAAATGTTGCCTTTCCGCTGGTGGAAAACAGATTGGGGTTCCGCACGTTTATGGCCCTTGCCTGCCTCCAATACCAGATGCCGAGCAGCCATTTCTTTGCCAGAAAAGCCATCCTGCCCTGGCCAGCCACGTGTCATCTAAAATTTCAAGCGCATTGTCTGCATCTGTGGCCGGAAAAGTCCATCTGACCACCGACACATGGACTAGTAAGCCAGGTCCTCTGGTGGCATCACGTGCCTATAGAAACCAGGCCGTGTTGAAATTAATCTGTCTTAGAGACCGTCCACACACAGGTCAGGAGCTGTGGACGGCTCTCCGCAACGAGACCGAGCGCTGGCTAGGTGACAAGAACCTTGTGCCAGGCAAGGGGGGGTGCGCTTAAAGGCGAAATCTGCTGGCCGCCCTTAAGATTGGTAGGCTGGAGCACATCCCTTGCCTGCACATGTCAAAGAACCTTTCATCCAGAAATTTCTAAAGAGCTACCCGGGTCTGGACTGCCTGCTGAGGAAGGCTCGAAGTCTAAGTTCGCTCTTCCGCCATTCGCACCCTGCTTCATCCCGCCTGGCTGCGTTGCAGCATCAGCTCGGCCTCCCCGTCAACCGTCTCATTGTTGACGTGGCAACACGCTGGAATTCCACCCTCCACATGCTCCAGCGATTGTGGCAGCAGCGCAATGCCATTACGCAGTGCGAAGTGACACATGGCCTGACAAGCAGCGGTGCGGACCTTGGGGTGTTGAGCCACCGAGAGTGGAAGCAGGTGAAAGAGCTCTGCACCATCCTTGCCAGTTTTGAAGAAGCCACCAAAATGGTCAGTGCGGACAATGCCCTTGTCAGCATGAGCACAGCTGGAGGAGTCATTACAGACAAACGCATCCGGCTTTCCACAGATAATGTGGATCATTTGACTTTCATCATGATGAATCAGGCATGGATCTCTGATGATGTTGTGGCCCCAATTGCCGAGGTCACCGATTAGTTGCCGGTCTACTTCACATTCCTCTTCAAACAGAAATGGTCCTCTTGAAACCTTTTTTTTAAAATGATCATTTCTTACTGCAATTTTTATTTTATTTTCCCAACAGTTCATTTTGCTGGTTTTGCTGTGAGGAGACTGTAAAAGACAGCAAGGTTTCATGACAACACCGTATTCCATTTTACTCACTTTATCTCTAGAAGTTTTCGCATTGTCAATGGTTTTGAGGTCATGTTTCTGTGAGATACAGCTATAATTATGGTCCTTTGGAACAGAAATGTGGCTTCTAAGTAGGATTTCTCCATCACAATTTTTAATAGTGGCTGAAAAGTCATATTTATAATTTTTGGGGGTCATGTTGCTGTGAGATACAGCAATAATCATGGTCCTTTGGAACAGAAATGTGGCTTAAGTGGCATTTCTCCCTCACAATTTTTAACAGTGGCTGAGAAGTCATATTTATAATTTTTTGGGGTCATGTTGCTGTGAGATACAGCAATAATCAAGGTCCTTTGGAACAGAAATGGGCTTTTAAGTGGCATTTCTCCCTCACAATTTTTAATAGTGGCTGAGAAGTCCTATTTATAATTTTTTTGGGTCATGTTGCTTTGATATAAATCAATAATCATGGTCCTTTGGAAGCGAAATGTGGCTTCTAAGTGGCATTTCTCCCTCACAATTTTTAACAGTGGCTGAGAAGTCATTTTTATAATTTTTTTGGGTCATGCTGCTTTGAAATGCAGCAATACTACAGGTCCTATTCTAAAAAATTTTGTTTCTAACAGACATTTGTTCTTCACAATTGTCAAAAGTGGCTCAAGGGTCATGTTTTGAATTTTTGGGGGCATCTTTCTGGGACATGCAGCTATACTACGGGTCCTATTATAAAAAAATGTTGTTTCTAACAGACATTTGTTCTTCACAATTGTCCAAAGTGGCTCAAGGGTCATGCTTTGAATTTTTGGGGGCATTTTGCTGTGACATGCAGCTATACTACGGGTCCTATTATAAAAAAATGTTGTTTCTAACAGACATTTGTTCTTCACAATTGTCCAAAGTGGCTCAAGGGTCATGCTTTGAATTTTTGTGTGCATTTTGCTGTGACATTCCGCTACACTACGGGTCCTATTATAAAAAAAATGTTGTTTCTAACAGACATTTGTTCTTCACAATTGTCCAAAGTGGCTCAAGGGTCATGCTTTGAATTTTTGGGGGCATTTTGCTGTGACATGCAGCTATACTACAGGTCCTATTATAAAAAAAATGTTGTTTCTAACAGACATTTGTTCTTCACAATTGTCAAGAGTGGCTCAAGGGTGATGGTGCTGTCAGAAACAGGAATAGGTAGGACACTGTTAATGGACACATATTGCAAAATGACTTGTTTTTGCAAGATCTTTAACATAGCTATCAATCCCTGTATTGAGACAACCCATTTAATACAATTAAAAAAGAGAAACAAAGACATGGTGGGATTCCATCCTATTTTAAAAATGTTTTTTCTAGAATTAAACTACTAAAAAACTTGCATGTACAAAATAGCTGGTAAAAAAATTCCTCTGAATTGTACAAGGGAGGTACAGGAAAACTTGACCAGATGTAGGTTATTCAGAGGACATGGAGTATGGAGCACGGACAGAGAACAAAGTACAGAGACAATTTCCTCCAGCACGTTGAATAAAATGAGAAAAAGAATGCCAAGAAAAAGGGCACCTGGGTGGAACAGGAGCGTTAACCACCAGTATTTCCAAGTGAAGCTCAATTGGTCCGCACTCATACGGAGGGGCAAGCGCTACCCAGGTCTTGACTGTGTACTGAGGAAGGCTGGAGGTCTTACCTCACACTTCCGCTTCCGCACTCTGCTTCAGCACGACTGTTGACGTTGCGGCGTCATAAGGGCATTTTAACCTGCGTGTTAATAGATGACAGACGCCAGCCTGGGCTCTCACCGCACCCACTGTAACTCCGGCCCTGGCAGCTGAACCTGCGTGTTAATAGATGACAGACGCCAGCCTGGGCTCTCACCGCACCCACTGTAACTCCGGCCCTGGCTGCTGAACCTGCGTGTTAATAGATGACAGACGCTAGCCTGGGCTCTCACCGCACCCACTGTAAGTCTGTCCCTGGCAGCTGGACCTCTGTGTTAACAGATGGCTGACGGCAGCACTGGCTCTCACCATTAGGGGCAATCAGGAGAGCTTCAAATTTCTCTAAAAAATCAGATTTTGAAAAGGTGATTTCTGTGAGGTTAAGTAGTGTCAAAAAGGGCTCCAGGGCTGGACACAAATTGCACAATTTGAGGCTTAAAATTTTCTGGGGCTGGAGTCACTATGGGGTCGCATCATCTGATCTCCAGGGGAGTCTGTCCCTAATCACTGAAGAAGGATTTGGAGGAAAAATGAAACCATTGAATTGATTGGCTGAATCACTCTCAGAAGCCAGGAGGGCAAATGTCTTCTCAACTAAGAAGTGTTTTGGGGATGATTAGGACATTTTTATTACTTATGGGGTGTGCGGACGAATTAACACATCTACACGTGTAAAAAAATACCTTTAAAAACTGCAGGGAGGGGTGTATGTTTATGTTATCACACTTGAAAAAAAAAAGCAAAATGATAATAATGTAAAACTATAAATAAAACAAATGTCAGTTACCAAAAAATATACTAAATGAGAGTCACTGTACAATATAGCATAGTGCCACTTTGTGATCTGTGGATCAAACAGGTTTAAGAGTCATGCTGTGGCCCAGGACAGGTATGGTCAATGTCCAGTGAAACTAAAATGGTGGTTGAAAGACTCCTTTTTCCGGCACTTTTTAAATGTGGGGGTCATGCAGGTTTGGGGCTCATGCTGTGGTCCAGGAAAGGGACAGTCAATGTCCAGTGAAACTAAAATGGTGGTTGAAAGACTCCTTTTTCCGGCACTTTTTAATCTGGGGTCATGCAGGTTTGGGGCTCATGCTGTGGCCCAGGACAGGTATGGTCAATGTCCAGTGAAACTAAAATGGTGGTTGAAAGACTCCTTTTTCCGGCACTTTTTAATCTGTGGGTCAGACAGGTTTAATGGTCATTCTGTGGTACAGGACAGGTATAGTCAATGTCCAGTTCAACTAAAATGGTGGTTGAAAGACTCCTTTTTCCGGCACTTTTAAATCTGGGGGTCATGCAGGTTTGGGGCTCATGCTGCATTCCAGGACAGGGATATTCAATGTCCAGTTCAAGTAAAATGATGGTTCAAATCATACTGCCTTCTGGCACTTTTTAATTTGTGGGTCATGCAGGTTTAAGGCTCATGCTGTGGTGGAAAACAGGGATAGTGAATGGTCTGTGACTTTTTTTCTGTGGTTTTATAACCTAAGTGTTTTTTCCCTAAAAATGTGCATGTTCCATTTTGACTGTTGTGGGATTTTTAAATTCCAGCTTCCCACCCTGTTTGGGGTAAAAAATAAAGGGTTTTTGTTGCTCTCCCATAGACTTTAATGGTCATTGCCCGAAACTATAATGACATCGGAATTTTTATTGAAAATTTGCCGAAATCGACTATGGACCCCGATGACGAAGCAACGTAATCGCTCTCACTAGTATACCCCTAAAAAAAAAACGCAAACAAGTGGGTTTTTTTTTTTTCAATTTCACCCCCACTTAGAATTTTTTTTCAATTCCCCCATACATTAAAAGGACGTTCGGCACCCTTAAAAAAAACTTTTGTCCCAGAAAAAACAAAAATTATTGTCCCCATGTAGATGGAAAAAAAAAAAAAAACACGTTTTAAAAAATTTTTTTTTGCAGATTAACATCCAACCCCACTTTTTCAGCCCACTTTCCAAACCATACAATTATGTTTTTACATCACAAGTCAAAACTTACAATCACTCCATCATGTGGTCGGTCCCCCCGCCCCTCCCCTGCCCCCCAAAGGGCCCGGCCACACAGCAACTCAAACTTTACGCCCATGCAGTTGTTACAGATTTTCGTGGTGCCTTGGGGACAGGGGACAAAAGCAAAAAATATAACAACGCATGGGTCAGTCCGTCATCCTGACCCTGGGTGGGGCGTTACTATTGAAAGGTTGGGGGACATGACACGGGTTAGGATGCGACTGACCACAGCAGTTGTTATAGAACAGCCATGTCAATGCTCCCCACTCAAATGGCCCTGTTACTTCCCCGGGGGCCCCCGTTCTCCTGTGTCTGCTGCTGGCCTGCTGCTTTGTAGTATGACGGGGGAATGCCAACTTTTCACTGCTTTTTTCCACTCCTGTGCTTTTGCTCAAAACGGCCGGAAGGGCTGAGCAGCAGTGAAGTAAAGCAGGGGCCAGACAGCAATGCTCAGGACACAGGGCCCCTGCTCTGCTTGACTGCTGCACCGACCTGCCTGCGTTGTAAAGAGTAAGTGCAGACATGGGTGGAGCAACAACTGGTGGGTTTGGGTTCGTATATTCATTGGGCAAGGATGACAGCTGCCCGGGTGGGCCCTCTGTGCTTGTGGGGCCCCCGGGCAACCGCCTACCCTGCCTAATGGAAGAGACGGCCCTGCTGTAGCCCCGGTCATAGGACTTCTCTCTCCTCCTTTTCTATTAGAGCTAACGGACCTGGATCTATCCATGCATCCATCTGTTATCTGGTCTGCTGATGCTGCAGGGAAAAGAGAGATGGGGGAGAGTGGGAGCTTGGTTTACTGCTGCTTCTTGCCCAAGGGAAATAGGCTTGAGGGATCATTTCTAGGTTGTTAAAGGTGAGCTCAAAAATATCACAAGTGTGGATTTCCCAGCCCAGAAATTTGACCTTTTAATTATAGGATTAAAAGGCACCAGTGATACTTCCCAGCAGTTGTGTGAAATTGCTTCAAAAGCCATTACTACCTGGTAGCTCAGGAAAACCTGACTCTTAAAGAAGAACACATACATCCTTTCTGTCATAATAAATGTCATAATAAATTTATCATAGTAAATGTCCCATTCAGCCACTTCTTAGTTATCTATCTCTAGGAAAGCTGGGTAACATTCAATAAGGCTACCATTACAATTCTTTAATGTTCTGTCACCAGGCTTTTACAGATATCTGAGATCTGCTCAAGAAGTATTATTTTAGTTATCTCTGCATAACTAAGGTGAGGCGTGACTAAAAGGAACATTACAGAGGACTTGACATAGCTACATTTCTTTGACTGTAATGGGAACACTGGTACTGTCGCTTGAAACAGATTTGCCACATTTTGTAATCTGTACATAGTGGTTCTTTCTTTCTGCATAGCTAGGCTGATTTGCTGAACAGGAGTCTGGGAAAGCTGCATGACCACACATTGCCATGGTCGACCAAAAAGTTGAATGCATTTGCTCAGCATCATATTTAGAGATTGTCTTTTGTAAATAGATAGATGAGTGCTGCCAGCATTGCTGCAGAGGCTAAAGGGGTGAGGGATCAGTCTGTCAGTGCTCAGACCATATGCCGCACACTGCGTCACACTGGTCTGCATGTCTGTCATTCCAGAAGGAAGCCTCCTCTAAAGATAATGCACAAGAAAGCTCACAAACAGTTTTCTGAAGACAAGCAGATTAAGGAAATGGATTACCGGAGCCATGTCCTGTGGTCTGATGAGACAAAGATAAACTTATTTGATTGAGATGGTGTCAAATGTGTGTGACAACAACCAGGCGAGGAGTACAAAGATGTATGTCTTGCCTACAGTCAAGCATAGTGGTGGGAGAGTGTCATGTAATTTGGGGAGTGGTGGAGTTGTGTTGTAGCGTTTTTTATCGACAAAGTTGAAATCGGACGGTTTCTTATGGTGATCGAAATTTCCAGATCATTGCGATAATTAAGGTTTAAAATCTGTGCATCATCTATTAAGATGCGCCTTTTCGGCGCTTCCTGTAATTTTGGCGGCCGCCAGCCAATCAGGACTTTACAGAACAGAGCAGGGTGGAGATGTTGTGTGCGACGTCGAATGGACTGGGATGTGTATGGTTTGCGATTGGCTGGGAAAAAACAAACTTGACCTCGTTTTACATAGAATCAGCGTTTCCTGGTTCAGCTCAGTGTCTTTCACGCGTTCTCATAGGGATATGGACCTGCGTTTCTGCCGGTTGGGCCAAACGCTCAGCGAATTAGGTCTATTTTCTGCATTAGAGGAAACCTCTACTATTAGCTGTGATCCTTCCAAATTTAGTTAGATTAGGGATTTGAACCTTTATGTAGTTAGTAGAGAATTTTTTAAAGCAGAATTCTACCACTGTAAATCACGGCGGTGGGAGCGGTGGGGGGGGGGGGCCGCGGGCGAACACAGACAAGCTCTATCTTTAAAGAACACTGGATAACGTTCACAAGACTTAGTGTAGACATTGTAGTGGAATATCTTTATTATTATAACTGTTTGCTATTGTATATTTCTGGATATTGGGGCAGCCTGAACTTATATTGGATAAACATAATTTCTAGTAATTGCAGGTCTCTTTGTTAGCTGCAAAAACTCACTTTATATTTATCAGTTTACATTTCAGATAGGTGTTCAATTTTACCATACAACCTGTGACGTTGATTTATCCACCTTGCACTTAAAATTACAAACCGCAATCTGTTGTCAGCAAGGTTGTTTGTTGCCAAAAATACACGTTGTTGGTATCGTACGGAAAACATCAAGTTACGTGTTTTTTGTTTTGCGCAACAGCACTGTTCAGTGACGCAGCATTAGTAAATCTTAAAAACAGCAATTCTATATTCACCACAGGTGAATTGAAGGTGCAAAAAATAAGTTTATTATATCAAAACATAACAGTTACGTGTTTTTTGACTTTTGCGCATCCCAAGCACTGTCTTTGCACGCCAGCATCTTCTAAATCTTTAAACAGCCAATTCTTTATTCACCTCAGGTGAATTGCAAGGTTGTAAAAAATACTGTTATTATATCAAAACATAACAGTTAGTGTTTTTTGACTTTTGCGCACCATCACTGTTGCATTTGACGCAGATCTACGGAAATCTTAAAACAGCAAGCTATTCTATATTCTCCACAGGTGAATGAAAGGTGCAAAAAATACAGTTTATTATATCAAAAACATAACAGTTAGTGTTTTTTGACCTTTTGCGCACCAGCACTTGTTCATTGACGCTGAATCTACGTGTAATCTTTAAAACAGCAATTCTTTATTCACCACAGGTGAATTGAAATGTGCAAAAAAATACAGTTTATTATATCAAAAAGAACAGTTAGTGTTTTTTGAAATTTTGCGCACCCAGCACTGTTGATAGACGCAGCATCAACGTAAATCTTAAAACAGCCCAATTTCTATATTCACCACAGGTGAATTGATGGTGCAAAAATACATTTATTATATCAAAAACATAACAGTTATGTTTTTTTGACTTTTGCGCACCCTATCAACTGTTCATTGACCGCGTGCATCTACGTAAATCTTAAAACAGCAATTCTATATGCACCACAGGTGAATTGAAAGGTGCAAAAATACAGGTTATTTATATCAAAACTATTACAGTTACGTTGTTTTTTGACTTTTGCGCACCCAGCACTGTTCATTGACGCAGGCAATCTACGTATATCTTAAAACGCAATTCTATATTCATCCACAGGTGAATTGAAAAGGTGCAAAAATACCGTTTATTATATCAAAACTAACAGTTACGTGTTTTTTTGATCTTTGCGCACCCAGCAGTCATTGAGCAGCATCTAAGTAAATCTTAAAACAGCAATTCTATATTCACCAGGTGATTGAAAGGTGCATAAATACAGTTTATTATATCCAAAAACACGAACAGTTACGTGTTTTTTGAACTTTTGCGCCCAGCACTGTTCATTGACGCGCATTACGTAAATTCTTTAAAACAGCAATTCTAAATTCTACCACAGGTGAATTGAAAGGTTGCAAAAAATACCAGTTTATTATTAATCAAAAACATAACAGTTTCGTGTTTTTTGACTTTTGGCACCAGCACTGTTCATTGACGCAGCTTCTACGTAAATCTTAAAACAGCAATTCTACATTCACCACAGGTGAATTGATAGGTTCAAAAAATACTGTTTATTATATCAAAACATAACAGTTACGTGTTTTTTGACTTTTGCGCACCCAGCACTGTTCATTGACGCAGCATCTACGTAAATCTTAAAACAGCATTCATATTCACCAAAGGTGAATTGAAAAGGTGCAAAAAATACAGTTTATTTATCAAAACATAAACGTTAAGTTGTGTTTTTTGACTTTTTGCGCACCCCTTCAGATCATTGACCAGCCAGCATTACGTAATCTTAAACAGCAATTCTATAGTCACCACAGGTGAATTGAAAGTGCATAATAATTACCGTTTAATATATCAAAAAACATAACAGTTACGTGTTTTTTGACTTTTGCGCACCCACGCACTGTTCATTGACGCAGTCTAAGTAAATCTTAAATCAAGCATTCTATATTCACCACAGGTGAAATTGAAAGTGCAAAAAAAATACTTTTTATTATATCAAAAAATAACAGTTACTTGTTTTTTTACTTTTGCGCACCCAGCACTTTTAATTGACGCAGCATCTACGTAAATCTTAAAACAGAAATTATTTATTCACCAACAGGTGAATTGAAAGGTGCACAAAATATTACTGTTTATTATATCAAAACATAACAGTTACGTGTTTTTTGACTTTTGCGCACCCCCCCAGCACTGTTCATTGGACGCA
Source organism: Phyllomedusa bahiana (assembly GCA_025379985.1). Taxonomy (NCBI): domain Eukaryota; kingdom Metazoa; phylum Chordata; class Amphibia; order Anura; family Hylidae; genus Phyllomedusa; species Phyllomedusa bahiana. The sequence continues at coordinate 128,318 of JAODAL010006628.1, forward strand.
GCATTCTACGTAAATCTTAAAACAGCAATTTCCTATATTCACCAAAGGTGAAATGAAAGGTGCAAAAAATGCCGTTTATTATATCATATCAGAACAGTTACGTGTTTTTTGACTTTTGCGCACCCAGCACTGTTCGTGTGATGCAGCATCTCGTAAAATCTTAAAACAGCTATTCTATATGCACCACAGGGGAATTGAGGAAGGTGCAAACAAAATTACAGTTTATTATATCAAAACATAACAGTTACGTGTTTTTTGACTTTTGGCCACACCCAGCACTGTTTCATTGACGCAGCGTGCATCTACGTAATCTTTAAAACAGCAATTCTATTTTCTCCAAAGGTGAATTGAAAAGGTGCAAAAAATACAGTTTTATTTATATCAAAAACATAACAGATACGTGTTTTTTGTCTTTATGCACAGTCAGATTTTTATGACACCTCCAGGCCTGATGGCATTACCCAAGAGTTCTTAAAGAGTCCAGGCTCGGTATCAGTGTGCCCCTTTACATGTTTTAGAGATTCCTTGTGCTGATGGTATAGTGCAAGGAGACTGGCGCAAGGCAATTGTAGGTCCCATCTTCAAAAAAGGTTCTAAGTCTTGCCCTGGTAATATAGACCTGTAAGTTTAACATCTGTTGTGGAAATATGTTTGAAGGGTCATGAGGGATTATACAGGAGTATGTTGGACAACACCAATATTATTAGTGATTGCCAGCATGGGTTGTACTAAGGACAGAAGCTGTCAGGACCATATTGATTTCTTTTTAAGAAGAGGGCGAGTAGAAGTCTGGATAGCGGACGGGCAGCTGTGGATATTGTGATTTTAGACTTTGCAAAGGCGTTTGATCACTGTCCCGAATAAGCGTTTGTTAGTGTAAACTAGAATCCATTGGGTTAGCGATTACAGTTTAATTGGATTAAAAAATGGCTGCTGGATCGTACTAGTGAGTGGTGGTAAATGAATCCTACTTGAGTGGTCCCCGGTTGAGGAGTGGTGTGCGCAGGGCTTCAGTATTGGGTCCTCTCTTATTTAATGTATTTATTAACGATATTAGTGGATGGGATCAATCAGCACCGGTTTCGATTTTTGCAGATGCACCAAGCTATGTAGGGTAGTGCAATCTATGGAAGATGCTCTATATTGCAAGCAGACTGGACACACTGAGTGCTTGGGCATCCCACTTGGCATAATGGGGTTCAAATGTGGAAAAAAAATGTAAGGTTTTGCTCTGGGAGAAATTATATACAGGCATATATGTCTAGGGGGAGAAAAAACTTGGAGAATCGCTTTTGGAAAGATCTGGGGCGTTCTTGTAGATCCTAAAACTACAGAACAGCATGCAATGTCATCAGCTGCTCTAAGGCCAGTAAGATATTGGCGTTGTATTAAAGAGGCATGGACTCGCGGGACAAAGGATGTCATTCATACCGCTGTAACAAAAGCATTGGTGCGAACCTCACTTAGAATTTGCTGTATCAGTTCTGGGCCCAGTTTATAGAAGAGATGTTAATTGAGCTAGAGAGAGTACAAAGACGTGCAAACCACAACTTATAGGGGAATGGAGCCATCTTAGTTTTGAGGCGAGGTTAGTAGAATTGAATTATTTAGCTTGAGAAAAAGACGGCTTCGGGGGGGGACATGATTAATGTACCGGGATTTATAAATATTTAAATGGTCACTACAAAAAATATGGGGAAAAAATTATTTAGGTTGAAGCCCCTCAAATAGAAAGGGACATTCCTTCGACTAGAGAAAAAAAGATTTAATTCCAGAGGAGAAGAGGTTCTTCCTGTAAGAATGTAAATCTGGGGAAAATCCCGCCGAGGAGTGTCACGGCAGGAAAACTTTTGGGAAGTTTCAAGAAAGGTTTAGATCCCTACGGGAAACAAAAGAATTTAAGCGTCTTTAGTAGGAAAAAATTTGGATCCTGGCCGGTGGCGGTTTGGGGGGTCAGTATGGGTCTATATGGAGCGGGTTTGGTTTTTCCCCTTGTGGGTTTGGGGCATTAACCAGTGGGGCTGGGTTTAAAAGCCCTTTCTCCCCCCCCTCACCCCTTTTCCCCCACCCTTGGTTAAACTCGTGGACATGTCTTCTTTCCCCTAAAATTTTAAAACTATGTAAAAACTTTTTCCCCAAAACTATTCCATCCCTTTCTCAAATTTTTTTTTCTGAACATGGGGAAATGAGGTGGTAAGCGAGAAAAGAGGGGGGTAGCAATGGAGGTGGGGTTTGAGAGAAGGTGTTTCTTCCGTCGGGCGAAAACACGCTGCGCGGTCGTCTTGCAGGCCCGTCAGGCCTGTCATCGTGGGTGGGGCCCTGTGAATCTAAGTAACAAACATCGTCCCAATTGCCCTTCAGGGTTTAAAGCAACCGATTAGCAGTTTACCTCTCCCCTCGCAGTCAGGGCCCACAAATGTCGTCATTCCAGCATGCCCAAAAGAAGCAGCCCAAATGTCACTGTTCCCCCAACCTGTGGATAATTTCCATTTTGAAGACCTCTTAGACAAAATGCGGTTGGGGAAAAGGCATGTTAAAAGAAAAAAGGGATGATTTTTCTGCTCTAACCCCCAGTTACGTGCCATCGAGGGGTGAAGGAAGCGGTAAATGGGCAAAAATCCGGGGGGGGTCGGAAAGCCTTGAGTGCCCCTTGCTTGTAGCCCGCAGCTTCTGGATGCAGAAAAGTCAGGACGACCCAAACACCTGTGTTGATGAGGATGATAGACATTGCGGACCATCCTGGTCTTTTCCCCAGAATTTGCTTGCGAGCGCTTTTTTCAGTGGACGAGGAGGAAGAATTTTTGGGGGTGTCAATACGGGTCCCGCCACAAAAAGGGAGAGGGCGGTGCAGAATCCCCGGATATGATTCCCCCAGCCACGGTCGCGCAAACCCCGCTCCTCGCTTATCGCCTCAAAAAAAGGGCAGGACCTCTCAAACCCGGGCCTTTTTTGAGCAAGCCTTGATTTACCAGCGATGTCATTTGCCGCCTTTGCCGTAAACGCATAAGTAGAGGCAAGAACCCTTAAGTGGTTACCACACCCAAAATGTTGTCACATGCGGAAAGCATGGTTGAAAAGGAGGGGAAAACTTGGCCAAAAAAGGCCAGACCGACCCGGGCCTCCAACCACTTCACACCCTCTGTCTCCGCCCCCTCCTCCCCCGCCCCCCCAAGGTTCCTCGTCCCATGTCTCTCAGTCATGTTTAGGTCAGCCTCCGTTCGCCTCCCCTTTTCCCGAGTACCACCCGAAAAACAGAGACCCATCCTACCCCCTTTTCCTTCCGCCAGTTTGACGACCCGCACGCCGTACAGCGGCCGTCTAGCAGCCAGCCTTCTGCTTTCAGGTTTGGGGCAGAAGAAACCTTTAACCCAAACCATCCAAAGCCAAAAACCTGAATGTCGGGTTGCCGGCTTTTTGGG